>MU182518.1:18887-56344 GCA_016904865.1 Pissodes strobi | reverse complement strand
ATACAAAGAAAAATAATAAAATATAAAATAAATAATAGTTACAATTAAAATAAATTAGCAAATTAAACTAACACTAAATATAAGGAATGTAGAGGAACCTTGAGAGGAACGAAACTGATCAAGAACTTTACGAATAACGAAAAGTAAGTTAGGGAAACTAAATAAAAAACAAAATAAGCCAAAATAAGAAGTGACAAAGAAGAAAGAAATGAAAACAAGGGAAATACAGATGAAAAATGAAGATGAAGAATGTGGATACAGTTACGGTGGGAAACCCGAGGAGAAACCAGACGCCTCACGCAGATGTTTCAGGACGTTAGACAAGCTGCTGATATGTATATGAGAGGCGTTTGATACAAGATTGAAATTTTTGCACATGTTGTGAATGGGGCACTGGTATAGAATATTAGATCTCGCCAATCTTAGACTGAACGCGGGTTGTTGTCTAGCTGCTAAACGCTGTACATGAAATGGTATACTTTCCAAAGGAAAGGAACAATCGATCACATCATGGAAAAGCTTATAAAGGAATGTCAGCGATTGTGAGTATCTGCGCGCAGACAGCGACAGTTTCCTGAATATAGACAACAAAAGGTTATGATCAAACCCTCGGTTTGGGTAAATACGTCATGTCTGAACATAAGATAAGTGAGAAATCGCCCCTTCAACGAATCAATGTGGCAATCATACCACGGACACCACACAGGTGACCCATAATACAGCCTTGGTCTAACGAAGGAGTAATAAAGCAGTTTGATAATAAAGATGTTGGTAAAATTTGTGCAGGATAATCTCGAATATTTTGGAGAAGTTACATGGAGATAGGACGATAATTCTCAATAACGATTGGATCGCCCCTCTTGTGCATGGGACAGACTATTGCAACCTTCCAGGTTTCGGGAAACATGCCCAGTTCCAGGATCAGATTGAAGATATGACACAGGGGCTCGCACAAAACGATGTAACAGTCTCTAACAATGAAGTGGGATGCCGTCTGGGCTAGGGATGATCTTGTTTTAAAGTTATTTGCTTGCTACAACTATATCATCAGTAGTTATTCAGAATACTGCATTAACGGATCAATATTTGCAGGCTGGTGGGAATCTTTGTACACACGTTGAAAATAGTTGGAAAAAACCGAAACGACACATTGGGGTCCGTGGTAAGCGTGATTAGTGTCTTTCACAGTTGCTGGAATGCGGGATAGAGCTATCTTGCTTTGAATAAAAGACCAGAAGTTTGATGGATCAGAAGTTATGCTTGTTTCAGCATGCTGGATATATTCCCTGTATCTTGTCGGAGCTCGATTTAATTAAGTTGCGCAAAGATTTGTATCTGGCGAGGTAAAATGGAGATTTATGAGTTTTAAAGTCATGATAGGCCTTTTCTTTTTTGAATACATTGTCAATGAGTTCCTTGACCATGGAGGAAAGCGCCTACGCCACGGAAGTGCACACGTAGCGAATATGATATTTAGAATCTCATAAAGACTCTGACATTAGTTACCGACATCTGTGCCATTGAGAACAGGCGACCAGTCAGTGTTCGACATTAGCTCATAATAGCTATGAAATTGACTTTTCTGAAATTATTAAGGGGTAGATCATCATTGTTTACAGGAAAGTTGCCTATGTGAGGGAGGGCCGCTTGAAAATTGATCAGTAAGGATGGATGATACAGATCTTCATTAACAAGTGGTACGTCGTTTTTTTGCAGGAATGTTTTAAAGTTGGCAAAAACTAGATCCCAACCGTGGTGGCTAATGTTAGGTGTATTATTATATTGGCGAAGGTTAAGTATTTCACTGAATCCAGTCAAAAGTCTGTGTTTAGCATTGGAAAGAAGGTTTGTAGTGTAAGAAGGAATATTGACGTACCCCAGAATTATTACATTTTTGCTCAACATTATATCTATTGACAAAAGAGCCTCCAGGAATATTTCTACCTGGATATCGTTAGTAGATGGAGGTATGTAAACAATAAATATATATAATATAAAATAATTAAGTTACCTTACAACCTAAAATGGCAATGAGTCGCGCTCCTTCGCAAACATTCGAAGGATCCAGCTGTTCGGAAGCAAATTTGTCGGAGAACGGTAGACCACATATGATTCGGGGAAGAGTTCAAAATATCGGGTTGGAGCCCTGATTCTGTAACAGCAACGATATCGTAGGCACAAGCAGCAACGGCACTATAAAAATCGTTTGCTTTGCTACGGCGGCCGCGTACATTCTGGTAACAGCATGTGACGTCATTGGAAGAAGCACAGAAGTAACTACTACCAAAAGTCAATATTTTATAAAAGTAGGTAGCAGTTATAGTGCATGTTGCATGCAAAAATAAAAGAATTAGGGATTAATAGTTTAGGTATCTCTCGTGGTATCTGTTTAGGAAATCTAATAATAACTAACGTTTACGTATTTGTTTATATTAAAGTTTACATATTTTGTTTAGAATATTAGTATAAATGTTAACTAAGAAATACCGTTACAAAAATAACAGGACAATAAACAATATAAAGTTTATTCACTTTCGATTATTAAGCTGAATTTCTAAAATTTTTTTTTATGGTAGTGATACACACACTAAAGGGAGATCCTATGGCGCTCGACGAGCGGTGCGTGTGCGAATGTGTTGATTGACACGGTTCTTAAATCGTTGTAGGTTGTAATTAGGGGGAAACAGATGTCCTGGAGTGAGTTCCACAGTGATGCAGTGCGCCAGACAAAGCAGTTCTTGTAAAGCGATGTTCTAGGTATTTCCAGTTGTACGACGTACTGGTGCGCTCTTGCCGTATGTCGTGACTGTCTGACAGGCGTTGCCAGGGGCGGGATGAGGCGGGCCAAATCCTGTGAACATCTGCCGTGAAAGTATCTGTAAAACAGGGACATCTTGGCCACATGTCTGCGGTGTTCCAGACTATACAGATTCCGGGTCAACTCCGAGTCACCGACAAGACGCACAGCTCTCTTCTGAATGGAATACAGCAGCTTTAGGGTGTGCTTTGGTGCGACACCCTAGATGTGTGAGCAATATCCTAAGCACGGTCTTATTTGCGCTTTGTAGAGCAAGAGCAATTGCTGCGGTGTATACAGTTTTTTGTTGCGAAATAGCGCACCAAGCTTCTGGGAGGCTGATTTTGCGATGTTAGCAACGTGGCCATGCCAGGACATATTGCTGTTGACCGAGACACCCAGCAGTCCGATTGACGAGGATGAAGGAATGGTCGATCCTGCCATAGTGATGTCAGGACCCGCCGTATTGGCCCTCTTGGATAACGTGGCTGCTTGGGTCTTTGCTGCAATGAACTGGACCAACTTTCTGTCGCCCCAAATTTGAACTTTCTCCAGGTCTTCATTAATTGCTGTAATCTGCTCCTGTCTGTGGTGCTAAGTCTCAGTCGCTGGAAAAGGATTTTCTGATCTAAATTGGGAGACAAGGGTACTGCCATCTGCAAAACTGTAAACAGGATATTTCGTTTCGGTCAACAGGTCGTTAATATAGATGAGGAACAGAGTTGATGAAAGAATTGCGCCCTGAGGCACGTCCGAGTAATTAAATTGTTTAGGTATTATTAGGTAATATTTGGTATTATTAGGTATTATTTGGTATTATTTGGTATTATTTGGTATTTTTTTGTATTATTTGGCAATTTTGAAGATATTTGTTTTTTTTTATACAATATTGGTATTTTCTGGTATTTTTGGTATTTTGTCTTGGTATTTTTGGTATTATTTGTCAAATATGGTATTTTAGTGTACAAATTCTAGTCAGCGGTTAACCCCTCGTAAAAACCCCAATTGTTGACACTCACCTAATGGTTGACACTGTACATCAAAGTAACCGTTTATAAGGTTTTGAAACAATCCCGCGAAATATAAACTCATGAAACTTACCAGTTGCGCCATCTATTACCCACGTTTAGCTCTACATTCTAATACGCCATTGTTTTTAACCGTGAAAGACGTTGTTTGGAAGGTGTGCTGTTGTGTGAAATTTACGTGATAATTTCTAACCTAAAGCGTTAAGGAGGTAAGTTTATATTACCTAGTCAACATAATTAGTGAATTTTTTGTCGTAGATATATTGTCTTTGTATTGAACAATTGAAAAATGTATTTAGACTTCGCCAAACCTCAAATACTAGAAAAACTGTTTCATTTCGAATTATTTAAGGCCGTTTTACATGCTGCAAGAGTTTGTGCAAGACCATGCAAGACGCAAGAGATATTGCCCGAAGGCATGCGCAGTTGAGACCCAGCTGATCCAAAGTCGCAAGTCTCTTGCACTTGCAACTTATCGCTTCTGCTCGATATATCTGCAAGTGCAAGTGCAAGTCTGGGGGAAATTCTAGTAATATCAGTCTCACCAAAACCCGATAAAGTCACTAGACACGCTTGACAGTTGATGGATGCTTGTTTATTTGATATTTGATTGTTACTTTTTATGTATAAATAAAATGAATCAAATTTCTTTGTTTGATGCCTTGCGCCGCCCTCTGGATTAAAAATTTGGTTATGTTTTGGATTTGATTTCAAAGGTTGGTAGCAAGTCACAATTGCAAGATAATTGCAACATGTAAAACCAAAGTGCAAGAAACGTTGCAACTATTGTCTTGCTCTTGCAACGTCTTGCTGCAAGAGAATTGCGGGTTGTCTTGCAGCATGTAAAACGGCCTTTAGCTGGGGTAACAACTTACATCAAAATATTAACGTGTATCCAATGCATGACACTCATGTCAACCATTGGTCCAGGCATCGTTATTTCATTATGCATATTTTATTGGTGTATTTATGTTTTCGTTTATTGACAGTCATGTGAACAACGAGCTTTACAACGATATAATTGTTTTAGTCCAATAGGTGACACCCTGTCAACTATTGGGTAAAAATGTGTCAACCTTTGGATCTTTTTCAGGTGTAAAAAGTTCATGACATCATGCCGCCAGAAAAACGACGTATTTTAAACTATTCCTAAGAAGACATGGAATCAGCGATTCAAGAAGTTGAAAACGGAATGCCATGTTCTACTGCAGCCAAAAAATACCGGATTCCAAGAATAACTCTCCTATATAAAGTTAAGAAAAAGACACCTCGGCATCGACAAATGGGGCGTTAATCGTATCTCACTAAAGAGGAAGAAGGCGTTTTAGTTTCTTGGATAACCAATATGGCAAAGGCTGGATTTCCATAGGAAAAGATCAGCTTCTCGATAGCGTAAGATATCTGATGATAGAAATATCGATAAGCAATATAGAAAATTGAAAGATAAATTAGAAGAACGAAATGTAAGACAAAACGGAAATAACGAAGCAAATAGCACTGAAAGTAATGGTAATGGCTAAAATTATGCTAATGTGATTGACGGCGGGAATCAACGCGAAGAAACTAATGACAACGCCAAGGAAACTCAGGGGTGTGTAGCTGAAGGAAAAAGTTATTCCTCCATAGGAGAGAAGACGCCAGATCCTGCTTCAAAAGGTGGAGACATTGTTACGAATAAAACACCCGCTAAAATGTTGGACTCCCAATTAAATGTTTTAAACAAAGATCAATTTGTACCCTTCCCGTTTAAACGAGCATTATTCTGGCCTCAACCCAAACAAAAGAAAAAAAAGGGAGAAAATGTCATCCGTTGTGACATCTAAAACCTGGCAACAATACTACGAGAAGAAAGAAATCTTAAAAAAAGAACATGAAGAAAAAAAGGTTCGAAAAAGAAAGAAAAAAGAAATCCAAGACGAAATTAAAGCCAAAAAACGTGAAAAATCAAAGAAAAAAGCAATCACAAGTGACACACAGATACGGAATCTTGTGATACTTGGGTGGAATCTGGTGACAGTCTAGATGACATCAGTTTCAATGTTACTAAGGACTCCCGAAAATATGATTCTGAGAGTAATTTATCCACAACTGAGTCTGAAGACGAACTTCCTCTCTCCAAATCTCCCTGGTTTAAAGGAAGGCGACTTTGTTATTGTTTTGTTCCCCGGTAATAAACAGCAACACAACACAAATATGTTTGCGTCATAGAAGCGATTTTGCCAAATGACGAGGCTGAAGTTATGGGTATGAAGAAAGTTTTTTCTGCTTCTCGTGGAATTAGCACATTTATACTCAATGAAACTGATGTATCAATGATCAAATTAAGTCAAGTTATCGAGATCCTTGAGTTTCCGACCTTGCACGCAGCTGGTAATCGCATAAGATATGAATTTAAAAAAAGCGTGTGCACTATGTGCGCATATCTGAAGTGAAACTTCTTAAAACTCCCTAGCCTTATACAATATACATATCGTAACGGATTTGGTTAAAAAGTAGTTTTTTTTTAAATATACCACTCAATTAACAAAAACGGAAGGCATAAATGAAAAAAAATATTCTTCATAAAAGTTTCGTTTATGTCTTAACGAGGTAATAGAGCAAATCCCATATTTTTTGCTTGTAAACTATCAAAGATATCACATTAAAATCTTATACATATCGTGACGGATTTGGTTAAAAAGTAGTTTTTTTAAATATATCACTCAATTAACAAAAAGGGAAGGCCTAAATGAAAGAAAAATATTCTTCATAAAAGTTTCGCTTATGTCTTGACAAGGTAATAGAGCAAATCTCATATTTTTTGCTTGTAAACTAACAAAGATATCACAATAAAATACCGTGACCGTTTTTCGTCACCGACCGCCGCGCCGCGGCTTCTCGTCGTGTCGCGAACTTCAGATTTTACTCCCGGCGCGCGTTAAGAAGTGTCACTTCAAAAATTGTTGACACTGATGGCTGATTTTGTTTGCAGAAAGTTACTTTGTTTCTTTTATTGAATATTCGTATAAATTTGTGAAATAAAATTAACTTGTCCAAGTTCTGTCGTATTATTGAGATAATATCTGTCATGTCAGCTTTTGGGACGTAACGTGTCAACCATTAATCCTAAAGAATGCCGAAATAAAATCAAAAAAATAAAGATATGCATTAAATTAAATACAGTTCATTTAATAAACCTAAAATGCTAAAACCTTAAAAACTGAAAAAATTAATACAAAAAACATCTAAACATGAAAGGTATTAGATGGTTCATCAAATGTCAAGCATTGACTAAATCGAATGTCATTCATTGGGTACATTTCAATATTTGCCTGTCAATCATTGGCTCTTTTTTAGACAACTAGAAGAAGTTTAATTTAAAGAAAAACAAAGTTAAATTGGCTCTTTTTGTTATTTTCACTAATTCTTGTTTGATATGTTGGCAATTGAATTAAAGTGGAATATGTTAGAGGCAGAAATGAAATATTCTTCGACTGGTATGAATTTCAGTTCAAGACTTTTGACGCCTTAACCCCCGTTAATCCCAATGTCTCGTCTTGAGCCCTAAGTAACAAGAATACTGCAACCGTTAGCCGCTAATAGGTGAATAGGGGTGGCGGCTTGAGCCAGGGCCGGATTAAGGGTCCGAGGCGCCCCTACTTCATGTTTATGTTTTTGACAGTTCAGTTTTACTGCACTAATAAAAATTGTCTATAAAAATTAAAACAAATTTATTGAAACAATTATTACCACTTTATTTTTCGACATTTTACTGAAGCAAATTCATTAATTATGTGATAAAAGTCTAATGTCTGGACCAGTTCCGATTCAATGGCTAAAATGGATAGGTTTGTAACCTTTTGTTGACTTAAAGTTCATATGGTTTTTCACTCTATTTAGTGTTTTTACGCAGATGTGGGTTTTGCTTCCTTGGAGTTTTTTCGAAGATTTATGAAAACACTTGTTTTGTGATATAGTTCTCATGACTGCATACTACATCTAATAAAATCTAAAAATATAAATATTCTATCTGTATAAATTTGACAACAGCGTAAAATTATTCCTCAAGTCCCGACTGCCTAGCTCTTTTTGCGAGGGTTGGGTAGGGGCTAGCAACGTTTTTTGTTGTCAAATCATTTATTTTTTATAAAAGTAAAGTGGGCGCGTGCAGCACTGTCACTGTCGGCTTCCTTTGCGGTGGTTTGATTGAATTAAAAGGATATACCGATTTTTGTTTTTAAACTAAAAGCACTAAAGTTTTTTGGCGTTGGCAACTCGGAGCGTCACGCCGACAAAGATTTCTACTGTATTTTTTGCATCAGTTGCCTACCACATCGACATAACAAAAGTTGTATGGTAAAATCAAAATATTATCACCTTAACAAGGCCAGATATTTGGACATTGGGATATTTTAGGGGCCGCGGAGCCCCACACTGCCTGGACGCCCCTAGGCTATAGCCTAGTGGGTAATACGGCCCTAGCTTGAGCCCAGTGGTCTCAATAATTGGAGAGCTGTTACCAAATTTAGCTTGTAACGATAAAGCCCAAATATAGCTAATGAAAGCTTGTTATTTTCTGTATCCTCATAATAAGCGTTTATTTGGCACTGGGTGGACCAACTGGACTACTTCCTACTTTATTTATTTTTTAAAAATTGGAGTAATTAGAGTCGAGTATAGAGTAGAGTATATATGAAGGAGTTATGACGATACGTAAAATATTTTTAAACTTCGGTCACTTCCGGTTCAATTTGGATATTTTAGACGACTGACCCGATAGCTTATGCTAGTTTTCAAGTACTGCAGAAATACTAAGGGTTTTTCTCTTATCAGTTATCAGGATGTGTCAGACTTTACGCCCATCATACATCTTAAAATACGTTTCTGCACAGTAAATACTGATTGAGCAGCTGTTGATGCTCCCCAACACATTACTCCATAATGGAGGCGTGATCCAATATGTGCATCCCTAACAATTATTGTGAGGACAGGATTGTTTTTAAATTTCTGATTAAGAAATTTCTGATTAGAAACTATTTAGCTTTAATCTTAACGTCTCGCAGTGAGTTTTCCAGTTTAGATTATGATCTAATGTTATTCCTAGAAACTTTATGGTGTCTGATCGAGATAAGCTTATATTATTAACTTTAATATTGATTTCAAGTGCTCATTTTGTTTGGGAAGTATGGAATCGCAGATAAGATGTTTTACTACTATTAAAATAAAGTGCCAAACCACTCAAACAAAGTTGACAAACCAACATTACACCTATTCTGCAGCTCTGCTCCACTGGGTGCCGACACCATAAAGGAAGAGTCATCTGCATACAGTGACACTGATCATCCCGGACTAAGGGCTGATGAGATATAATTTATGTAACACAAGAATAGCACTGGGCCCAGAATGGAGCCCTGTAGTACACCCATATTAATATCAATTATGTTCGAAACAAAAGATGACTGCTCGCCATGTTCACTATGCAAAACCGATACATATTGTCTTCTGTTATAAAGAAAGCCACAAATCCAACCTAAGATCGGCCCCCTCACACCAAGGCCCTCCATCTTGCATAAAAGCAGTTCAACATCAACACAATCAAATGCCCTACTGAGATAATAGCCACCAGGACACTCACCCCTCTCCAAGTGATCACTTAATATCTAGTAAAAGCTCTGTATAGCTGTCATCGTATGGGTTTCTACGAAAACCATACTGATATCGTGAAAATATGTTATTTTTATCCAGAAATGGCTCCAATCGTCTCAAATACCCGTTCTCAAACAGTTTGGAAAGAAAACATTCTACTTACTTCCCTTTTTTAAAATGGGTATAATTTTGTTCAGTTTCAAAATCTCAGGAAACTTGCCCTATTGAAAACTAAGGTTCAAAATATATGTTAGTACTCCTGCTATTAGTTTAATCATTCTGTTTAAAAGCTTACCAGAAACCTCATCAAATCAATACGATGATTTATTTTTATTTTATTTTTGATAAGTAAGATTAATTCATCCTCTACGAAGGAGAACAAAAACATACTAGTTGCATTGTTAGACAATATTTGTGGCAAGTTACCCTTATTTCCAACTTTATTAATTATATTTGCAATCTGCGAGAGTTTATTTTCAACATCACCCTCAGAGTTAGAGATTTCAAAATTATTTATTTCCTTATTCTTACCTGTTAGCTCTCCAACAACTCTCCAAGCCCTGCCGTTTAATAGTATATTATAGTGTATAAGAGGGCCTTTAAAGCACGCGCGACATATTTCAAAACACGACGCGCAGCGGAGTGTTTTGTAAGTCGCAAGGGCTTTAAAGGCCTCATACACGTATATCATACGCTATTTTTTTATTACGAATGCATCATATTCTCAAAAATGTTTTACTTTTTTCAGTTACGTGGTTACTATTTAGAATAAAGCAATGTTGTTTTTAAATGTGACATATAGTAATTTAAACGGCAGGTAAATATCTAGGTAAAAAAGGTAGATCAAACGTTTCTATAGCAACCTTTAAAAAAAGTAGGCGCAGCATAATAGTTATTTGTGTATTTAGAGCGCAAAGTAACGGATTGCCGCTTGAGAAAGAATGTTACTGCGCGACGCGTAACGGAGCGCAGTAATCTTTCGAAAACGGCAATCTTACTTTGCGCTCGAAAAACACACAGAACTTTTTCTACAGCCGCATCTTTAAAAATTAAATGCACATTGTTCTCTATACTTATTCTGAATTTTGCAAATGACTGTCAGTTTTGACAGATTATATCCGGGCTTCGGGCATATTTAGAACAGGAATGCCAGCTATAAACTGTAACAAACGCACGACTGTCATTTATTTTCCTTCGGTTTTCATGACCATTCATAGCACACTCGACGGAAAAAGTGAGAATTTTCTTTTCCATGTTCGCGCTAGAGCGCAAAATAAGGATCCACGGCATTCGTCGATTTTGCGATTTCATTTGAATTTAGTAATTAGTTATTTTGCGCGCGGCTGTAGAAAAACATCATTTTAAGCACGCTGCAGCGTGCGATAATTGTTGCTTATGATGCATGCGTAATAAAAAATTATATTACGAGACCCTTTCTAATACATTCACTAAACAATTACAAAATACAAAAAAAATACTACCCGGAGCCCTATATATTGTCAAAACAACAGATTCCCTGGAGTCATAATTAGACCTGAGTAATATGTCGCAAATTTCAAAGTCTTTATTTATAGAGTTTATTGGTCTATAAATCTGTTGTTTCAAAGTCATCGGACTTAAAAAAAGACACTAGTTTTAAAAGACCATATTTTTTCGCACGAGCACGAAATTAGGAAACGACCCGCTTGCGGGGAGTTTCCTAACGTGCGAGTGCGCTAAATGTCTTTTAAAACGTGTATTTTATACTATTTTTTCTATTTTGCACGTTTTTTAATGAAAAACATTAATCTATTCAAGTCGCGATCAAAAGTTGGACGGTCATCTTGTCACTTTTGACGTCTGTATTATTAGGAATCCCATTCAAAACGATGTCGAAATTTTTGCTAGTGAGCGTTGACATTGAACAATTTTGTTGATATCATAGCAACCAGTCAACAAAAATAGTGTCGAAAAGAGCTTCTTTTCGACACTACTTTGCGTATCGAAAAGACTTCTTTATGATACCAAAATAAAAAATAGTTATTTATGCAACAAGTGTGTAAAGTGACCTTTTTTTATGAATGGGAATATTGTCGCATGAGCCGTAGGCGAATGCGTCAATCCCATAAATAAAAAAAGGGTACTTTACACATGAGTAGCATACAAACATTTTTCTACTACCAAAAAATATACGAAAAAGCAAAAATATTATCAAATTACTTTACGCACTAGTGCGTAAAATATATATTGTTTTACGCACTGCCCTAAATGTCAAAAAATATGTCAGATTTACTTTACGCACTAGTGCGTAAAATAACTTATTTTACGCACTGCACATAAAAAGGCCTATTTTACGAATCTTAGAGAGTGCGTAAAGTGAGTATTTTACGCACGGTAGTAGAAAAAATTAAATTAATTATATGAAAATTTGGGAGAATGGAATTCTTGAAATCTTTTAATATCCTTATTTCTTGATTCCTGGGCTTCTTCTCAGAGTTCTTCTCCAAGTTGCCCAATTGGAATCATGAATTATGAAATAATTTCTCTAGAATGTATTAATATTTTATGTACAGATATTGGCATGTTGTACCAAGGATACAGCTTGACAAACAGTAACCCGAGTAACGAGTAACCCCATTTCTTTTAAGAAGACATCTTGGATTCGTTTCTTGTTGTTTGCTACCTTTTTTTGATTTTCTTTACCCCTGGCCTGCCATTGTTTAATAACCATTTTGTACGAAACGTAGCAAACATTCGAAAAACCGAATCCAAGCATGCAAAGAAGATAGACCAAACTGATACCTCGACTTGTCAGAAATCTCTTGTTGTAATCACTTATCTATATCATTAAAATTTTTGGCTGTCAATCCACAAATGTAACACCTTTGGGTGGAAGGATTTTCGGTAATAGCGTTACAGAGTTTACCGTCTATCATAGTAAAATATAAAGAATGAGTTATATGTATATCTCCTAACTGAACACTAAGCTTTGTTGGCTTAAGAATAGATATTTGGCTATCAATATATTTCTTTTCCGCTACGGAAAGCTCTATGGTTTCGTGCCTAAATTGTATACGAATTGGCCTACAAAATCTGGGAGAGGAAGTTCTAAGGTTCTGCCAAATAACGAAATGGTCTTTGGATCCCCATTAGTCAATTGTATTGGGACCATTGATGTAAGAAATATATTCTTGCATCGGAAATATTGTAGTCGGAAAACTGTTGTTTATATTAACTAATCCCGGAACTTCCGTCACAACATTTGGAAATTAAATGTAAATTATTGCAATTTTCCAGCTGCAGTGTACCAAAAATCTCTTTAATGGACTCACATAATCTTAAAGTTGTGTGATTTAACAAATTTTGAAGGGGCACCTCGGCAATGTCTTCTGAAATTTGTATATTTTCCGGATAACATTTTTTTGTTTGGCAGCGGTAATCGTTTCATAATTGGGATACAGGCGTGATTTGTGACTTCTCGCAGAACTTATTATTAAGTTATATTGAAACTTCGTTAGTTTCGCTTCTACAAAAACTGACAAAGCTTCACCCGCTGAAAAGGGAATTTCGCTTTCTTGCTGAATTGCCTTTTTATACTTTGTTGCTCGAGCGGGTGATGAAAAAGCAACTTTCTTTATAACCTCTGTTGCATCGAGCTTACCTTCGGACCTATATTGCATCCGAGCCGCATAAATTAATTCCTCGGGGCTACGATCTAGTCGATCTTGGGCAGTTTTTCTTCTCTTGGATCGTTCGCTTGATGAAAGAAACTCAGCAGCTGGTTTTCCACGATGTAATGGACTTTCTCTAACTTAAATCAATGGCGTTTTTGATAAAAATTGTAACTTAGCATTTAGCCAAGCAGAGTTACTGTTCTGAAATACGGCTCGGTATCTTGATGCGGCAGTCCATCTGGTGCGGTATTTTTTGACAAAATCTGTCAACCTCTTATGCGATTCCTGTGATAGGTCACCAGATTGCATTGTAGATTTCACTTTTTCTGCTAAATAGTCACACTGTTGCTACTACTTCGTACTAACGTATTTTAGGCCAGGCTAATCAAATTTATATGTGAGTGGTGGTTTATGACTAACTGGTCATACCCTAATAAAACCTAATGGGTTTTACCTGAAAGTTCTTAAGTTGGTAAAATGGATTTTTGGCCAGCTTTTAGGTAAAATTCGCCCGTGTGCGCTGCCTTGAGCGAAATCCAGTAGAAACGACGTCAAAAATCACGCGCCAGTAGGTACCAAAATAGAATTTTTTTTTTTGAATTTTGACATTTAAAAACTTCAAAATAGAAAAATAGTATAAAATACACGTTTTAAAAAACGTTAGCGCACTCGCACTTTAGGAAACCACGCAAGCGGGTCGTTTCCTATAATTTGGTGCCCGTTCGAAAAAATATGGTCTTTTAAAACTAGTATACTAATATAAATATACTCTTATGACACTTTCTTGTTGAAGTATATACTTCTCTTTTAAGTGTGAAAAAATACATTATGACGTAATCACAAGTCAATTTTTGGTATTGAAATCATCCCAGTTTATTTTTTCAGTTTTGTAATTCACCTATATACTGATGCGAAATTTTCACTTATCATTCTTATCAATTCGATAAAAACATCACGCGTCGTGAATATTTTTATACACGAGAAGAATTCTCAGTTCAAGCTGCTTGTTAAGTTTTTTAAATGTATTTTTCTCCTTTTGAGTAATTACGTTAAAAATGTTATATCTGACGTTCATAGAGCAGCTATATTGATTTTTTTAAATTGGTCCCTGGAACGTCGTTTTAGAATCAAAAATCAATAATAAATACATCATGAAAATCTACATTTTAAGAGGTGTTCAAATAATTTAAAAGATATATAGGGTTCCATTCAAAATTGGCGGTAAAACCGCAAGTGATACATTAGTCCGTGTTATGAATAAAAATAATAAAATCATTTCTAATTAAAATAGCATATTCATTTGCTTGACCAAGACAGTAACGTACCGAGTCCTGGTCTCGTGAACCCATAGTGGCATAACTTTAATATTCATTAAGTAAATAGTTTGTTTGAATCAGAAAGCCTTAAACAAAAATACCTATTTAATATTTTTAAATTTTCTTGTGTGCTACGGAAGTAGATAAGCTATGGGGATTGAGCCGCAATATCGCGCACTTTTACATGTAAATTTCCATAATAAACTCTAAGGTTCATCTTGCATTTCAAGGTCACCGACGCCCCGATCTCAAGATCCACGCCAAACTATGGCCGAGCCGAGTTATGGCATATTTAAGGGCGTGTCACGTCGCGCATGCTCCCTGCGACCCACCATATTCCCGGCCATGACACCATCTCGCGACCGCGAGACGCATTACGAACCCCTCCTGCCCCCTACCGTGCACCCCTCAAACTTGGACCGTATTATTTTCTAGGTTATGTCTTTGCGCACGCGTTAACTCGAAGACGAGGGTCGATCATCATCACCTTCGTTGAAATCTGCAATATTTTCAAAGTCTTAATTTGAGCTAAATATATACCCTCTTCTGACGTCACAGAGCCATACCTAAATACTTTTAAAGTTAATAAAAGTTGGAGTTTTGTGGGCATCGAACCTATGACCTCAACATTCATAGTCAATAACAATTACAACAATAATTATTAGTGAAGGAAAAATCGGATGATTTTTAGAATCGAACTTTGGAGATTCGAATGATTATTCGAATACAAAGAATCGAATTATTTGGATTAGTCGCGATATCCCAAATGTTTCAATTAGCGATTCAACCTCTCGAGATTTTAGGTGCTCTGGATCAATGTCAGGGTTACTATGAAAGGACTTATTACGAAAGTAATTTATTATGGACTAACTTTCCCTTTGTTTATTATTTTTCTTAGTCTATTACTGTACTAAGTAAATTTAGCAGATTTAATAAGAGTCCTATAAGTGCTACGATATTTTACAATAACAAATAAAGCTATAATTATCAGTGATTTTTTTTTAAGTAGCTTACAGAGCGAAGGTTATTTGAAGATTACTTTAGACCTCTAGCAATCCAGGGTTTTTGCTTTTTATTAATAATGTTTTAAAAGTGCACGGTAGCGGTTTTAATGTACTCAAAAGAAGGATTTTTCAAGGAAAGAAAAACTCTAAATATTTGATGAATTCGTAAAAATAATCAGTTTTCCAATATAGGCCAAGCGTTGGGTACAAAATATGGGGTTCTATTTGCAAAAGGTCGAACAGAAATGAAATTTTGTGGGATGGTAGAGATAGGTCCCCTGATAGTACATCTAAGTTTGCGACCTCGGGGGGGTGCCGCTCGAGGGGTGGGGGGATGAAAACTCTGCTTCGCGGCGCTTGGAGGAAAATAGCACCGTTGGAGTAGGTGCTATAAAAAAAAAGTTCAAATAAAATATGTATAAAACAAAATTACGCACAACTTTGGTTTTATGCACTTTTTCGCTCCGACCAATATTTTTTGCTCTACGGCGTGCCAAACTTGGGGGGTAGTTTGCAAATTTTAACAAAATCAGAGTTTAATCGCGGATTGAAACAAATATTGGTACCAAACAATTCTGGTATATTTTTTTTCTGTAAGAGTAAGGTTTTCTAAGTAAACTGATGCTTGATTCGTTAAATTTGACCTTATATTATAAAGGATATGATTTTTTGAAGTGCGCCCTTACATACTCTGATATGGGCATTTTTCATCTATCATGATCTACGGGCGATATTTTTGAAGTGAAAACTTCTTTAGGCGCGTTTTGCAATTTTTTTTTTGCGGGGTTGAATGAGACTGAGCCGTCACGCATCACGCGTCATGCTCGGATATGTAACGTAACGCTCCTTCTACTGGCATGTTCCCGTATAGGTAGAGGGCTGAAATTTTCAGGGGATGTAGCCAAGATAAAAATAAAATCCTGGACGAAAAGGGGATCCCGTACCTCCCCCCGTTTGGCCAGGAGAGGGGGGAGAAAGGAAAAACTTAAATAATTAATTTTGGGAGAACGGGAAGAGGTACGGGGTCGATATTTTTATGGCAGGTGCGCCCTATGGGGGGCCACCTTAGGCCATACGGGGGGACCGGGGCTCTAGTTTAAAGGGGAATTTTGGGGGGAAATCCGTTTTTCGCCCATATCTCTGCAACGAAGGCTGGGATCGAAATTCTGACAAACGATGACCCCGCTAATTGAAGTTTTCACTTCTGTCGTGCGGTCTTAAGCACACACCAAAATTTTTTTTATTGTTTGTAAAATAGTGCTCGAAAATTGTCTATTGTTATATTTACTGGCTTCTTGCTCCATCGTGTTCTGTGGGGCCGTCAAAATTCATTTGCAATAATTTGTGCAAATTACATTCATTACATTACAAGGCATTATGGGCCGAATACTAGTGTTATTTTTGATGGATATCCCGAAAGTGGGACAGAAGCAGGTACGAAATCTGCTGAAAGAAACCGCCGTTCAAAGCAGCACGAATGTAATCTTCGATGAATCCATGATTCCAACTGTGTCGCAAGAAAAATTTTTATCGAACAGGTTTAACAAAAGGCGCCTCGTTGCAATGCTGCAGATAAAGTTGAAAGCAGAGAATTACACTTTTAAGCAGGCGGTCGAAGATGCAGATACATTAATTGTGCAGACTGCTATCGAACTTGCTTCCTCGTTTTCCTCCGTTTGCGTTATTGCCGAAGACGTAGATTTACTTGTGCTGTTGACTGCTAAAGCCAGAGAAATCCCCAATGTTTACTTTCGCAAGCCGGGTAGAGGCAATAAGGAGGATGTGTTCTATTCATCCCAGAGCTTCCAATATAATGAATCTATTGCGAAATGTCTTTTATTTGTACATGCCTTTAGTGGTTGTGACACCACATCGGCGTTATTCAATCAAGGCAAGATTCGATTCCTTAAAACTTTGGAAAAAAATCCTACAATAACCGAGACGATTGAGGTATTTGATGACCCCAATGCAGAACTCACGAAAGTAGCAGCCGCTGGCGAACTGTTTATGCTGCGGCAGTATGGTGCAGACAGCAAACATCTCACGTTAGATTCTCTGCGGTATACCGACTTTGTCTCCAAAAACTCCTTTAATCTTGCGTCACTGCCACCAACATCCGATGCGTGCTATCATCATTCCTTACGAACCTATTGTCAAGTTCAAAACTGGCGGGGAGTCCACAAAACTCCAGAAGATCATGGATGGCGAAAAACCGCAACAGGACTAGACGCTATACGCATCTTAAAGGAACCAGCTCAAGAGGTTCTGCTTAAGACTATCTCCTGTAGATGTCAGAAAGGTTGTGGTCCTGCTTGTGGTTGCCGTAAAGCAGGATTGAAATGTTCGGATTTGTGTTTATACTGTACTGGGACGTCCTGCGAAAACATTAGTAACCACATTTTGCTAGAGGAAGACATCGCAGAAGATGCCGAAAACGTTTCCGATCCAACAGAGGACGATGAGGACTCAATTTAATGTCATAAAACTCCGATATCGACCGTGGAACGCGGCGATCAGCTCTACCTCAAGGGTGGTGTGGAAACGAGTTGAAAATTATATTTTCTTGTATTATGTTTGCACTAAAATAAAAAAAGTTATTGTAGGTCAGCAATACTAAGAAAATATCGACCGTAGATCGTGATAGATGAAAAATGCCCATATCCAAGTATGTAAGGGCGCACTTCAAAAAATCATATCTTTTATAATATAAGGTCAAATTTAACGAATCAAGCATCAGTTTACTTAGAAAACCTTACTCTTACAGAAAAAAAAATATACCAGAATTGTTTGGTAGCCATATTTGATTCAATCCGCGATTAAACTCTGATTTTGTTAAAATTTGCAAACTACCCCCCAAGTTTGGCGCGCCGTAGAGCAGAAAATATTGGTCGGAGCGAAAAAGTGCATAAAACCAAAGTTGTGCATAATTTTGTTTTCTACATATTTTATTTGAACTTTTTTTTTATAGCACCTACTCCAACGGTGCTACTTTCCTCCAAACGCCGCGAAGCAGAGTTTTCATCCCCCCACCCCTCGAGCGGCACCCCCCCGAGGTCGCAAACTTAAATGTACTATCAGGGGACCTATCTCTACCATCCCACAAAATTTCATTTCTGTTCGACCTTTTGCAAATAGAAACCCCCTGTCGCTTGGCCTAATAGCAAGGAGATGACACTAAAGAGATTTTGCATTTTCTCATAAAACGACACGGAAAGGGCATGCTTTCTAAGGCCCAAGAAAACAGTTAGTGTATACGGATCGTGCTGATACTTACAATAAAAGGGACAATACCAAGGCTTAATAATGAAAACCGCTTTCAGGGCTATAAATTCACAAGTGTTCAAAAGGTAATAAGACCTGGCGATAAGAAAACAAGAATTGGGTTTTGCAAACTGATTATAAATTGCTGAAAGGGATCGTCAATTATTACAGATTCATATGCATATTATTTCATATTTGTCAAAATATCATCCTACTCGAATATAGACGATTTTCACTATTTCGAATAAATGTTCAGCATAATAAGAAAATTCCTTGTAATAAAATTACGCCCCGTTCACTAACGTACATTTGGAAATCTAATATAGGCATTAACGTGTTTTTTGCAATTAATCCAGGAATACTTCAACCAAGGTTTTCAGTGCGAAATTAGTTGTTGATTGCGTACTTAATGAAATTCCCTCGGAAATTCCTATACTTTAACGGAATCTCAGGTGTCAAATAGGATTTTAATTATAAAGAGTAGGGCCGCGCATCTATAATATTCGCATCAACTTTAAGAAATTAGTAAGCACAGTAAATCACTTTTAAAAATAAACCCTCTTAGTGAAACATAGTATATAGATTCCCTTATCTGGCTGACTTTTGTTTAACAAAAGATCTAGAATATCGAAAAAACAAATTTACCTCGATTGACCTGCCGCTAGTCGAATTTCATGATTAGTACACGAATGCTGCTGACACGAATCCAAAAAGAATTTTGCTCGTTAGTGTTTTGGCTGTGCATGCATCTTTATTCTAACTTTGACAGTTTTAAAAATTATTTTTCATCGGCTACTTAAATAAAATAACGTACAAAAGTACAACATAAATTCAGGGTATGCGGAAAGGTCACAGCGAAAATAATATGGCTTACAGCGGGAGCCAATAATATATTGTGTAACTAGTAGGAAAAGCAAAACATTTCTGGACGACTGTAGTAATTGCTGGACGTGCTTTTCCTAGGAGGTGCACATACTATTTTTTATCCGATCGAAATTAATTAGAATACGTATTTATAAAAATAGAGCCAAATATTACTCTAAATAAAATAACACCGACCATTAATTATAGACTAGAAGGTTCCCCGTCGCCGAACCTGGTGAAATGCTGGTTAACCGCTCACCCCGTTTCGTCTAAAGTCTGGCGCCTCGCCTTTGTAAGCCCTACATCAAAAGTGCCGACTGAGAGTGGACCTTCTAGTATCTTGTTAAATGTTCGGTGATAATATCAAGTTTTGAGGATTTTATTACGTAACTACGGAAACCACAGCTGATTGTTACTTTTGATAAACGTCAGATCTGACAAACAAGGTGTTTGAATTTATTTGTATTTAATTGCAATTTTATTAAGAAATGAACATTGACGACAGTTACCCGTTTCTGGTACACCACCAGAAATAGCAGAGGTAGCAAATACGGCTACGTTAAATTTGCTTTCACTGAAATCCAGGGATAAATATGAACTTGCATATAGACGCTTCATGGATTATCGTCGAGCTAAAAATGCTCTCATGTTCAGAAAACGTCGTTATTGCTTACTTCCAGAATTTATCCACAAAAATGAAAGTCTTCATTATGGGCCAATTATTCAATGGTGAACTCAACTCTTATTGTTAAAAATAATATAGATATATCGAAATACCAAAAGTTACGTGCCTTTTTGAAAGCCAGTCATCAGATGGTGATGTATAGAATAATGACTCGCTAACTTCGAAACAAATGTACGTGATGCCCAGGTTTAGTATAAATTGAGGTATGCACTTATGTTGATAACCATGTTTAAATATAATTTACCAGAATAGCGTGAAGCGCATGACCATTCGTTGCGGACTGACTGGACTCGACCTATTTGGTTCCCTTCAAGCAATTTGAGGTTCCCTTGAAAGTACTTTTAGTTTATGTTGGATTTTAAGAGTTAATTCGTTTCATTTATATTGGCATGCTTAATTTAGTTTCACTTTGATTTAGGTGCAATTCACTTCAAGAGCGTATATACAAATTTTTCCAGGGGGGGGGGGGGGGAATTTTTGGGAAAAAAAAATTCTATTTAAAAACATTTAAATTAGAAAACCCATTTGGTAGGATGCAAGCAGCGGGGGGGGGGGGGGGGTCAAGGCCCCCCCCTGCCCCCCTTATATACGCCTTTGCTTCACTTTTACTTTTTCACTGACGTAACTTAGGGAGGTTTGAACCTGTTACCAGTAAGCGTTTGCCTTTGAGGTACTACGAACTGGATGAGCAGGTGTGGAGGATTTGAACTTGTTACCAGTAAGCGTTTGCCTTTGAGGTACTACGAACCAGATGACCAAGTTGTCGTTTACTCGGTTTGCAAGTTCTTTTATACTAAAATTTGTTGAAAGTTTACGGAATGTTTTTAAAACATGTTTAGATAAGTATAATAATTATCTTTCAAGATCAAGTATATAGTTCAAACTTTAGACTGAGTGTTATTTTTTCGTGAATAAGATTACTAGTTTACAATATTTCAATCATCCTCACTTTTTTGATTTTTTATTCTATTTCTAGGTTGCCTTAGTATTTGGTATCGCTGGTGCCTGTCGACGTGATGAGCTAGCCCGTAAACAATTAAGAGATATAGAAGATTTAGGATCTAGGCTCTTAATGCCATTCCGGAGAATAAAACGAAAAAACCAAGATCATTTATAGTACAAATGAAACCTATTTGGAACTTTATAGAAAATATGCCATTTACCGTCCAACAGATTTCGAGAGTTCACGTTCAGTTCAAGTGGTAGGAATTCACCCCTTTGGGGGCAATGCCTCAAACTGCTGCTACTTTCTTAAACTTACCAAACCCAAAAGACATTGTTTTCGTCGTCATCGTTCTTCTGCGACAATTTTGGTGGACTCTGGTGCAGATTTGACAAGGATAAAAAGACATTGTGGATGGAAGTCCTCCAGCGTTGCTGAGGGATATATCGACGTTTCCATCAGTAATAAAATCGATGTTGCGAATAGGATTTTTAGTAGGCAGAAGAATTAAATAATCAATACTAAAGTCGCTAATATTTCTAACAATAATGCTCGTCAGCCAATGTTCAATAATTGTAACAATTGTACGATATCTGGAACCAAAGCAAATAATTGACCATCTATTTCTCGATTGTTTTTTCAGTTTTAGAAATTATTAAACATTTTAGCAATAAATCGTGTCTTCTTAGGTATGTGCGTGGGTTTGTCTGTCTGTGTATTTGTAAAGTTACCAAAATAATGTCTAGACTATTTTGGTCTATAGTATCAAAAATTGATAAAAACAGTAAGAAACTGTAGGAAGTTTGTAAGTAGACTCGAAAGTATGACTGACGATTTTCAAAAGGACTTTCTGAAAAAATGACGACCATTTTAATATATGAATTTGAAATGCAAAAAGCACTTATTAAATCTAATAATGAAAATAATAATTTTTAAAAGCAAATAAAAATAAATATTTTCAACTAGGTATACCTATTTTTACAACAAATAAAAGACCGAATGGAAATATATTTCCGACCGGGGACGGAAATCATATTCCCGTCCTAGAACGGAAATGTTATATTCCCGTACAGTTATCACATGTTGCCAAGCAATGAATACAATATACTGGAAAGGTGTAGAAAACACATCGGAAAGGTGTAGTTTTCGTCCGATCGGATAAAAAATAATGTTAGTACTCGGCAGTACTCCATATAAAAATTTTTGCTATCGGGCTTTGTTATAGAGTTTATTGGCCTTGAAAGTGAGAATTTGCCATGGTGTCAACGAAGTTTGGGCAATTAAATTAACTCATAATAATGCTTGTTTCCATATTATGTAAACTACTGTTCAGGGACAAACGAAATTTCATAGTTAAATTTGTACATTTTTGAATGAGTTAACGAATTTGGCGTTTTTCTTTTCGTTCTTAAGATCATTATGGCTCGCCGCTGCGTCGCGTCGCACACTTTTTAAAAAACTTTTATTTTATTACAAAATTAATTAACTATTATATAATGTTAATGCTTAAGTAATTATCAACTGACTGACTGCTCTGCTGTTCTCTAAGAAATTGTTTACACTTTTTAAAAAACTTTTATTTTATTACAAAATTAATTAATTATTATATAATGTTAATGCTTAAGTAATTATCAACTGACTGACTGCTCTGCTGTAAAACAATTGTTACAATATAGAATAAAAGCAATGTCAGCAGAATTTGTCTCTATCTCGTGGTATGTGGTGCATATTAAGATCCTTTACACAAATAGAGCACTATGTAAAAATCGACCTCTCATATTGGTCGATCCATCTCGTATTACAATATGTCTTCGTGATGCAATCACTTTGTGGCAAGAGCTCTCGTGGTTGAGAGGTTTAGATGGCTGCGTCTCACCTGGACGGCCCGAGTTCAAACCCCGTTGCTTACTTTTATTTTTATTTTTAAAGATTATGTTTCTAAACAGTTTTTTTCTTGATTTTGTGTATGTCTTGGGTTAGCACCTGGTTAGTTTCCGTTTCTTGAGCCCCCGTAGCGAGCGAAGCGAGCGGAGGGCCATGCGGATCGACCAATAGGGAGGTCGATTTTTGATTTGGAAGTGTTTTCCATCTAGGGTTTTTTTTATTCTTAATTAGTGGTTAAAACAGCGATCAAACTTACTTATGCTCATAAATAACTCAACTTATATACATAATTTGGGTGAAGGTAAATATTATAAATCCACAAATTTTACGCTATTTTGATATTCTTTGGATTCATGAAAGTGATTTTTCAAAGCCATGCATGTAACTACACGTTTTGGAATTTTCGTCTCGAAAGAGAGATAAATTATATGACTCTCCCTCTCCCTCTTTCTCTTTTATGGAATCGGTAAAGAGATTTAATTTTTATGAGACTAAGTGAAACTAACCGAAAGTTGATTGGACGACTAACCCAAACTAACCAAATCTATTAAAATTGATTATAACGTATCGGAACTGGTTCAAATGACTAAAACAAGTTGAGACTAAGTGAAACTAACCGAAAGCTGATTCAACGACTAACCCAAACTAACCAAATCTTAGATTATAACATATCGGAACCGGTTCAAATCACTAAAATAAGTGAGACTAAATGAAACTAACCGAAAGTTGATTCGACCACTAACCCAAAATAACCAAATCTATTAAAATTGATTATAACGTATCGGAACCGACTCAAATGACTAAAATATGTTGAGACTAAGTGAAACTAACCCAAAGTTGATTAGACGACTAACCAAATGTATTAAAATTGATTATATCGTATCGGCACCGGTCCAAATGTCTAAAATAAGCTGAGACTAAGTGAAACTTACCGAAAGTTGATTCGACGACTAACCCAAACTAACCAAATCTATTAAAATTGATTATAACGATCGGAACCGACTCAAATGACTAAAATAAGTTGAGACTAAGTGAAACTAACCGAAAGTTGATTAGACTACTAACCAAATCTATTAAAATTTATTTTAACGTATCGTAACTGACTCAAATGACTAAAATAAGTTGAGACTAAGTGAAACTAACTGAAAGTTGATTAAACGACTAACCAAAACTAACCAAATCTATTAAAATTGATTATAACGTATCGGAACCGGATCGAAAAAGTAAAATAAGTTGAGACTCGATAACGAAGTATTCACTTCTATCACGTATACTGTGCTACTCGTGACTTTTTTTTTATAAAAAATCATTAAAAACTTGTACAAATCTGCTGCAATTGCTACTACTTTTCTCTGCCGACGGCGCAGGGCAGGTTTGTAGACAAGGCTGTGTTGCCAGATTTATTCTTTAATTCTATATGATTTTAAATTAAAATGGTACATTTCCCTGTTTGACAATTTTATGTTAGTCAATAGTTGTGTTGTGCTGAATTTGAACCAATATTTATTATTCCTGAAATTATTATTTTATTAAACTTATTAAAGCGAGGCAAAGCGATAGTGATATTAAGCTGATAAGAATTGATATTATTCATTGATCTATATCAAAGGTCGAGAAGACGATTTGAGGCGCATGATTATTTATCTTGCTGACTATATTTTATTTTTTTGTATTCCTTGCGTTTCTATACAAGCGTCTAGCGTCTGCGGTATAATTATTTGCAATCATGCGCAGTTGCGTTTCAGGATCAGCTTCTGTGCTTGTGATACTACGGGTTCGAAGGTCGGTAACAAGACATGTTTTATTTTTTTTTTGGTTATGTTTGTTAGTTGGGGTTAATTTTGGTTTTGTTAGGCAGGGTTGGTCAAGGGTGTAGCGCGCCCGTCTCAATGCGCTTGTTTGATTAATTAAAGTTACTTTCCATTATTTTTGCTTAATATGGGATACTGATGACAAGCGCGCGTACACGTACACGTGATTGAAATGAATACTTCTTTATCGAGTTTCAACTCATTTTATTTATATGAGCCAGTTCCGATAAGTTATAATCAATTTTAATACATTTGGTTAGTTTTGGTTAGTCGTCTAATCAACTTTCAGTTAGTTTCTCTTTGTCTCAACTTATTTTAGTCATTTCAACCGGTTCCGATAGGTTATTATCAATTTTAATAGATTTGGTTAGATTGGGTTAGTAGTCGAATCAACATTCGGTTAGTTTCACTTAGTTTGAACTTATTTTAGACATTTCAACCGGGGTTCCGATACGTTATAATCAATTTTAATAGATTTGGTTAGTTTGGGTCAGTCGCCGAATCAACTTTCAGTTAGTTTTACTTTGTCTCGATTTATTTTAGTGATTTCAACCGGTTACACTAGGATATAATCAATTTTAATAGTTTTGGTTAGTTTGGGTTAGTCGTCGAATCAACTTTCGGTTAGTTTCACTTAGTCCCAACTTACTTGAGACATTTGAACCGGTTCCGATACGTTATAATCAATTTTAATACATTTGGTTAGTTTTGGTTAGTCGTCTAATCAACTTTCAGTTAGTTTCACTTTGTTTCAACTTATTATAGTCATTCCAGCCGGTTCCGAGGTTATAATCAATTTTAATAGATTTGGTTAGATTGGGTTAGTCGTCGAATAAACTTTCGGTTAGTTTCACTTAGTCTCAACTTATTTTAGACATCTGAACCGGTTTCGATACGTTATAATCAATTTTATTAGATTTGGTTAGTTTGGGTTAGTCGCCGAATCAAGTTTCAGTTAGTTTCACTTTGTCTCGACTTATTTTAGTGATTTCAACCGGGTACTCTAGGTTATAATCAATTTTAATAGATTTGGTTAGTTTGGGTTAGTCGTCGAATCAACTTTCGGTTAGTTTCACTTAGTCCCAACTTACTTGAGACATTTGAATCGGTTCCGATACGTTATAATTAATTTTAATAGATTTGGTTAGTTTTGGTTTGTCGTCTAATCAACTTTCAGTTAGTTTCACTTTGTCTCAACTTATTTTAGACATTTCAACCGGTTCCGATAGGTTATAATCAATTTTAATAGATTTGGTTAGATTGAACGGCATTTGAACGGGTTCCGATACGTCATAATCAATTTTAATACATTTGGTTAGTTTTGGTTAGTCGTCTAATCAACTTTCGGTTAGTTGCACTTAGTCTCAACTTATATTAATCATTTGAACCGGTTCCTATACGTTATAACCAATTTGAATAGATTTGGTTAGTTTGTAGTCGTCCAATCAACTTTCGGTTAGTTTCACTTCGTCTCATAAAAATTGAATAATTGTTTACCAATTCCATAAGAGAGAAAGAGGGAGAGATCACGTGTAGTTTTACACAACACTCATCAAGAAAAACTACGCTTATCCCTCTTAACCATATATATTTTCTAGATAGCGTATAGCGTAAAGCGTGCGAAAACTATTCCGTAAAAATAAATTCACACCGTCCGATCGCGAAAGTACTTGCGAAAACTGACATTGACGTGTAGCCGATGGGCGAGGGATTTGCGCAGGCAGGAGGGAATTTTTCCGCGGCACGCTCAAGTGAGCGGACTTATTAGAATATCTATTGGCAACTCCAGAAATCAATGCGCCCTCTATGCGGAAAAAAATTGAACCTAGAAAGCGAGTAATCATCGACCGGCATTTGGCCATTTTACATGTGGTTTTCGTCGAGATCGTATCTTTCAAAGCATTTATAGACTCGTGTATTCGTGTTTTTCATTTTATAGTTGCTTTTGGACGTTTACTGGAGAGAAAAGTGTGTATCTACAAACATAAAACAATGGCTTCTGGCTCGAAAACGAAGCATAAAACAAATTGTTGTGTTTACGATTCCAGAAAAGGAAAGGACAAAAACATTCATTTCCACTATTTCCTGAGCCAAAATAGTGGTATTAAAGTTAAACTAACAAATGCAGCAGGAGTTGAAGAAGAGATGTATAAAAAAAAGAAGCAATTTACAGAGGACGAATGAAAGGAAAATATTCTAATTTCAAAAGCCAGGGTACATATCGAAAGAGTCAATCAAACAATGCGAATCTTTAACATTTTAAATACTCCCTTGCCGAATAGTTTAATACAAGTTTTTGATGACATTATGTTAATTATCTGCGGAATGGTAAATTTGCAAACTCCAGTGCTCTCGAGTAACAAATTTTAGATAGGTAGGTATTCTTAGTTTTTTTTTGTTTTGCTTTTCATTGTAAAGTAAGTTTAGTGTAAAATAAATGGTTGCTTTTATTAGATTTAATTTGAATAATTAGAAAACATTTATCTAATGCAACTCAATATTACAATACAATAAATACATAATTCTCTAATCAGTGCTCTAAAGCTCTGGCCTCGAGAATACTAATTACAACTTTTGTGTCAGAGAGATTCTAACTAATATTTAGATACCACTTAAGTGGTTTTACAAATACATTATAATTTAAGATTAGATAGAAATTTTATGATACCGTCTTCCCTTTACATCTTAGATATTTATAACCAATTTGGGGAACTTGCTGTAAGTCTAATCTTAAATTATAATGTATTTGTAAAACAACTTAAGTGGTATCTAAATATTAGTTAGAATCTCTCTGACACAAAAGTTGTAATTAGTATTCTCGAGGCCAGAGCTTTAGAGCACTGATTAGAGAATTGTGTGTTTGATTTTAAAAGACAGATAATTTCTGCATTTGTATATCATAGGTAGCATTGGTAATGTTTTAGATATAATATACCCAATATGTCCAGACCAGCTTAAGTTGTTATCAATTATGAGTTCTAAATATTTTTTTGCTGTACTTCTTCAATTTTCACTTCATTTATAGTAATATTAAAGTCTTGAACTGGTTTATTTTTCTGTTTAATACAAATAAATTTTGTTTTGTCAGTATTGATTTTTAATGTTCCTGTCTTAAAAAATAAATATATGTTCTTACTTTGCGTATGTTTTATTTATTGGCTTAGAACATACATTTTTATATCCTTTCTGTATTTTGGTCTTCGCTAGCTGAGATTTGGTATTCCTTTATGCAATATACGAGGTAAGCAGCAAATAATCCCATAGTTTCCAACTGGTTAGTAGTATTCTATAACTTAACTAAATTGCTAATTATCTCTAACACCAGTTGGACTTCTAGTTCTTTATTTTGGAACAACTTTTGTATATTGACCGTTTACAGCAATGACAATAATATTATACAGTAGACAATGTTCAATTACAGGAAAAATATGTAGGCAAGCTTTGGCAGAGACTCGCTTTTAGAACGGAATTATTGCTTTTTAAGTATTTATCTGGAAAATAGCTTTCATATTCAACATTGCCTTTAACCATAGGTTGTTTTTATAGTGAAGAAAGAAAATTCTATTTAAAAGCCTGGCCCTATCAAATTTTGGTGACGTTTTTACCTATATATTATGTTTGCTTGCAGTTTATTGGGTAGGTACTGTGTATTTTTAAATCGTAATAAATGAATTAACTAATCAAAGAAAGAGTTTTATTTATTAGCTAACACTGCATATAAGTACAATATACTATGATTAAAACTATTTTATACTCGAACAATATATTTATTTCCACTAGAGTTTATTTTCACATACTTCATGTATCATATATTTAAAATAAAAATACTCTGAAATACCGTGTACTATTTGCCAATATTAATTAAATATGACACCAAACTACGATATTTTCACATAAAATCACTGTACAATTCACATAAAAATCCAAAACGACACACAATCGGCAAATCTCACATTAGAAATGAAGACAAAACACAAAGGTGTTACTCGCTTTCCACCATGTTTGTTTACAAACGCCAGCGCCCCCAACGGTAGCTGGATTCGCGAATAGACGGTGGTAAAGACATGGAAGACGCGAGCGAGAAGTCCAAACTGCGCATGCAGGATTTTAAAAGCCAAAATATCCGAGTGCCTGTAGGTAGACGCTTGTGATATTGTTTTATTATTCTTATGGTTAGGGTTTGTTTAGGACCTGGTAATTTTCGTCGATTTTCCAGCCATGAGAATTGCTAGTGGAGAAAATATACATCGACTATTGGCTGCCACTAAAATCCATTTTCACAAGATTTTTGTGCGTAATAATTTAGATATAAGTACAGATTTTGACTTTTTGTGGAAACTTAAAAACTGACAGTAAAAGCACCACATAAATGTATTCTACATTTCTCAATCGAGCTGAAACTTTCAGCCGTTTTATAATCTCCTTCTTCTGATGATATATACTACCCTCGGACGCTAGCAATGGCGTTCGCGATTTTTGTCTTATTGATGGCTATCATAAACAAAGTAATTAGAAAATCCCAAATAATCACTGCCTAAAGTCCTTCAGCTAGAAGGGTGGCCGGGCTCCAGGACCTTGTCCCTGCAGATCAGTCCTTGGATGATACAGTGTATTTGCGCAGAAGATCGATACTTTTCTGGGTGTCGCATCATGTTCCTGGAGGCGATTCGTCCACCTTTGAAATGCTTTCAGTTGTTTTAGATACTTGGATAACACTGTAAATAAGTTGGAGAAAGAAGATGATCCGGCGCACATTTAAAGATCAATACATGTGCCGTGAAGGAACGTCCCACCACGGGTACCTTAACCTTAAATAAGAAATTCAATAATGTCCAATAATTGAACGTCTGTACTACTAAATCCGTAGTTCCTCATTATATTGTCACGGACCGCCACGATCTGTATGTTTTTGGGCTACCCTTTACAGCCAACATGCAGCGTCTACGTTCGTTCGTATAGTGCGGCCGGGTCAAGAATAATACAGAAGGGGGCGGACGCTGCTGGATTAGTCTCAAGACATATTCGACTGGATATAAATAGCGCGCAGAACGCGTATAGTTTTTAGTTAATTATTGAGTGCTGAATTGTAAAGATCTATTATTTGTAAAGTTATAAGTGTAGTTTAGAGTGTTTAATTGCATATAGCGATAAAGAATAAAGATACTATTATTTTAAAATAGTAAAAGTTGTTTCTTTCAGAACCCACGGAAAACGTAACATTTTATGTCAGAAGTAGGATTGGAAGGGATGGGACTGGACTTGTGAAGTGTTTTTCGAGAAGAGGGTACAAAGTAAGTCAAAGAGACCGTTTTGATTGGTGGATTCTGTAATTATAACATGCTATATAATACAAGCCAACAAACGGCAGAAATGGAGCAAATAATTAAAATGTTGGCCGATTTCCTGGTAAATCTGAATGCTGAGAGGCAAACAGAACAGGACCGGCATCAGAAAATTTTGCAAGACCGAGAAGACAAAAGGCAAGCAGAACAGGATCGGCTTCAGAAATGTTTCAAGAACAAGATAAAAGGCAAGCGGTACGTACGGGAAAAGGATGAACGTAAAAAGCAAGCAGGACAGACAAAGCACAAGACCGAGCACAAGACCAAGAAGATAAAAGGCAAATAGAACAGGACCGACTTTAGAAAATGTTAAAAGACCAAGAAGATAAGAGACAAATAGAACAGGATCAGCTTCAGAAATGGATGTAACTGTAGGTGAGCAAGGAAAATTACAGAAAATATTGGACGGACAAAATGAGAAATTTGCAAAATAAGTAGACAATATACAATAAAAAGTTAGAAATATATAAAAAGAAGTTGGAAATGTGCGAAAAGAAGTAGGAAACGTACAGAAAGAAATGAAGAATCCATAAGCAGAAGTTACCAGACTAAAAGATCAAGGACTCACCGAGTACCGAGTCAATTCGGTCCTGTGGCGAGTACCCTCGCCACAGGACAGAATATTAAACCTCCAACGTATGACGGTCAAACATGTATCCTGGACAATGTACAAAAGACAATTTGAAGCCGCTGCTGTTGCCAACGGTTGGTATATCGAAGAAATGGCTACATCACTAGTGGTAGCGCATCGTGAATTTTCACTGGAACTACTACAGACCATTCCGATCAGCCAACAGGGGAAATATGACATACTTGTAGCTGCCTTGGGGAGACAATTTGGAGACGAACACAAAAGAGAACTGTATCAGGCACATGTAAAATCTCGACATCAGAAACCTGGTGAAAACCTGCAAGAGTTTGAGGCAGACGTCATTCAATTGGCCTTCCCGGGAGGAACAGAAGAATTTCAGAAGGAACTTGTTGCTCAATATTTCGTGGATGGTATCATCTAACTGAAACGTCTCAAAACAGTGCTATAGATGTGATCGGACTGGGCATTTCAAAAGAGATTGTCAAGTACAAAGATTCCGGGAGCCACAAGAAGATAGGTCAGGTAACCGAAATGTTTCAGATCAGTGCTATAGATGTGGCGTGACTGGGCATTTCAAAAGAGACCGTCGAGTACAACTACGGTCTACATCTCCATCCAGAGACGCTAGGAGTTCAAAGTCAAATCAGTTACAGCAATATAACTTTAAGGCTAAGCACAGGGCAGGAAGATTGCATAATAAGACAGATGCTTTATCCAGAAGACCGTGCGAGGATAAGTATAAACAATGTCAAAGAATAGATCAGCGAGAACGAAACGCTCCCATTAGGCAAATCAAGTTTGAGGTTGATCAGCAGTGGACCACAGAGCAATTTAAAAAAGATCAGCTTGGGGATAGTGAAATAGCACAACTGCTAAAAGCTAAGGAAGAACGCCAACCAAGACCAAGCTGGAGAGATATTTCAACTAAGGGATTTACTTTTAAAGCTCTGTGGGCTCAGTAGGACACCCTGGTAGTTGAAAATGGACTTCTCAAACGAGCCTGGGAAAGCACCGATGGAAAAGTAGTGAAGGCGCAGTTAGTGGCACCAAGGAAGAGGGTATCGGAAATCCTGGAAGAAGTCCATAATGGAAAGTCTGTTGCTCACCTCGGGGTGAACAAAACGATTGACAAGATCCGCGACAGATTTTACTGGGTCAACTACTGCAGGATGTGAAATCAGGGTGCCGGCAGTGTTCAACCTGTGCCACAAGTCAAGAACCCAAAAAAGATCTAGGGGAAAAATGAAACAGTATAATGTGGAACTACCGTTTAAACGCCAGTGACCGAATGAAGACTCGATATAATTTCAAAGCCAACTCTATAGGATTTCACATGAACGATAAAGTCCGGTTATGCAATCCACAAAGGAAGATCCCTCAAGCTAATGCCAGCATACCTATACAGTCATCAAAAGAATTAATGACGTGGTGTATAGAATTCAACGGAGCCCCAGAAGCAAACTGAAAGTTGTCCTATTCGACAGGCTCAAAGCATATCAGGGAAGGGAAATGAAGTAACTGATCGGGATGATCTGGTTTAAGAGGGAGGCAATGTCACGGATCGCCACCATCTGTATGTTTTTGGGCTACCCTATACAACCAACTTGCAGCGTCTACGTTCTTTCCGTATGAGTCATCGTCGACCGAGAAGGTTCCCGATATAGTGGGGCCGGGTCGAGAATAATACAGAAGCGGGCGGACGCTTCCGGATTAGTCCCGAGACATATTCAACTGGATATAAATAGCGCACACAACTCGTGTAATTTTTAGTTAATGACTGAGGGTTGAATTGTAAAGATCTATTAGTTGTAAAGTTATAAGAGTAGTTTAGAGTGTTTAATTGTACACAACGATAAAGAATAAAGATAGTATTATTTTAAAATAGTAAAAGTTGTGCTTTTGTCAGAATCCACGAAAAAACGTAACAATATTGTTGCTTGTTTAAATTGGAGATATCTGCATTTAAAAGAATTGCGACAAAAATTGTCATCGATGAAGAATATTATTTCAATAAACCATTTCCTCAATGACTACATCGGACAAGTGGTAGGAGTACCTACTATGGGTTAGAAGAAAACAGATTTTTTAAATATAAATCTAGCTGCATATTATACGTATCTACAAAAAATATTGTGCCAGTAAGGCAATAAATATCTATTCTTCTACTCATTGGAAGTAGTGCTACTCTTCCGCCGTCTGCAAATATCATCCTTACATTTTTTATAGCCTTGCTTAATCATATGAAAATATATAATTAATATCATCATGATTCTATGTTTTCCACCATTTTTTAGAAAACGATGATTCCTATCAGCTACTGATATTATAATGTCCTTTTATTATTTCTTTTATGTTCTATACGTAAATACAATAATTGTTTCTTAGATATTGACGTTTGGAAATTGATATTTTGGACAATTTGACTGGCAGTACATTCCAAACAGCTTGGTTTACCACAAAATGGTTTGCACTTTCCTATCTTAGTTTTTCATGAGCCACCTGGTGGTACCACTTTCCGTTCTACCCGGAAGTACCAATTTTCTGAATGAAAATCTCCTCCTATTAGACTGAAAGATACAGTTTGTTCAATGACCGTTGACTGTACTCTCCGTCTAGAGATCGATAATGTGACGCAACGGTCACTGAACAAACTATACAACTAAGAAGCACACGAAAAACTAAGGTGCAGACCATTTTGCTCTAAGCCAAGAGCCGTCTGGAATGTACCTACTACCCGTTAGTCTTTAAAATATCAATTTCTAAACGTCAATAGCTAATAAACACATGAAATTAGGTACAGAAAGCGTGTTGCATAAAAAGTGTCTAGAACTTCCAGAATAATGAAAAAATTGAACAATATTAAACCTTTCTCCCCTGTATAGTAATGAATTTCCAAAGTTGCTTTATACGCCAAAAACGTGTTTGTAAATATCTACACTTCTATACTTACTTCACATTTTTCTGTAGCACATAAAATAAAAAAGTTGAGGGGGACATTATACGTGATTATCACAGGTGCTCATCCTTACAGACAGATAATCCAATCCCTGGATATCGTATTATTTCACAAACCCAGGAATCTCGAGATTAAAATAATAAGTCACAGGATTATTTAACTACTTACATTACGAAATTGCTCTTCACCTAGTTTCATTACTTCGTGAACCCTGATGAAAAATCTTTGAAGTTTATTTCAAGTTTTATTCCTTTTAAGCACACAAACTTGTTAAAAACGTATAGTCTTGTTTAAGTTTCTTGGAAAAAAAATTAAGTATATAAATTTAACTTTTATTGGTCTATAATAACTTTATCAGTTGATAATTTCATATTGCCTCATTTTTTCCTAGATTAGATGATATGAGTGTATCCATTTGATGTAAGTTCCACCCACTCCCAGAACACTTAAACGTTTTACAAGTAACTGATGCCACACTCTGTCAAAGGCCTTTGTTAAATCGGTGTATATCACATTAACCTGGGAACCATTCTCTATATTTTTCGTCAAGAAACCTTGAAAAACAGCCAAATTGGTGGTAGTTGAGCGCCCCTTGAAAAATCCATGTTGCTCAGCAGCTATGTGATGTTTAAAAGCTGAGAAGAGTTCATCTGTTATAATAGATTCAAAAACCTTTGCCATTATAGGTAATAATGAGACACCACGATAGTTTTTAATGTCGCTACGCACACCGGATTTAAAAAGTGGTAAGAGCCAGGAACTTTTCCAGAGGTTTGGAAACATTCCAGAGTCAAAAGATCTCTGATAAATCTGACAAAGTGGGACAGCAAGCACATCAGAGCACTTCTTAAGAAACACTGAAGGAACTCCATCTGGACTGGTGGTTTTCGACTCATCCAAAGTGCTGAGCTTTCCCACAACTTCTGCATGCGAGAACCTTCTATAAGTAAGTGAAACGCATTCCTTGTCCACCATAGCAGGTACTGATAGGTGGGAATAGTCCTTGTAGCAATCTTCAAAATGGTCAGCAAATGCATTGGCTATTTGAACTGGGGAATTCCTTTCAACACCATTATACTTCATGGACTTGGGAAAACCCTGATCCTTCTTTAGAGAGTTGACATAGGACCAAAAGTGTTTAATATTATTTCTAAGAGTGTGCTCGGTATTAGTGACGTATAGAAGATGACTCAATTCGATTAAATGTTTGGAATCCGATCTTAGTCTTGAGAACTCAGTATAATGTTCCTGTTTTTTTGTTTGTTTGTACCTTTTATATGCCCTGTTTTTCTGGTTTAATACTCTTATGGTTTCATGTGTATACCATTTGGGATATTTTCCATTTTTAGCAAGCCTTCTTGGAACATATCTGCTATACCCTCGAAAAGAATCTGATAAAATTTCTCCACGGTATCATTAATATCCAGATTAAGATCTATCCATGTCCAGTCAACTTGAGAGAAGAAACTGTTTAAGCCATCATACTCAGCCCTGAAAAAGTCATACCTCGCTTCGTCGTCCACTTTGAAAGTTTCTGTGCTCAACGAGAGCGTCATTTCGATGGGAATATGGTGCTGCACGACGTAGGTAAGCGGATGTTGAGCTCTTTCCAGATTCCAGCCTGTAAACTCATCCCCAAAAACTAGATCCAGAAACCTATTGTGCTCGTTTGGAATGCCGTTAAGCTGTTGCAATTCGCTTAAAAACATGCCAGTTATTAAGGCCTCTGCTGTGGATGTAGGCAGGCTTTCCGGTATCAAAGTTCCATTGTCCCCACTCCACTGAACGCTTGGGATATTAGAATCCCCAGAAATTAAAAATTTTGCATTTTTGGGCCTTTTCCTGAGCTGCTCTAAAGTTATAATAAATTGTTCGTATGCTTCCACCTGCGAATTCGGGGGAAAATAAACGCATCCCAACACCAATGTACATCCTTTTGTTCTCAGCAAAACCCATATATCATCAAAAGCATGATCGTTGGAAGATACCAATATACTTGATTGTAAGTTCCAATGCACTGCCAGCAAAGCTCCGCCGCCCCTCTTGCAGTTCAAGGCCTCATAATTTCGGTCTGCTATATAAACTGTGTATCCAGTAGGAAATAACTCTGAAGTATTTATGCTATTATTTAGCCATGTTTCAGTAAGTGATATGATGTCATAATTGGAGGCACAAACAGAATGAAGTAATTCACTAGTCTTAGTCCTTAGGCCTCCGACATTCTGATAATATACAGAAAATAGAGAATCATGATTATTCATTGTTATGTTCGAGTTCTGCTTCTGGTCGGGTGCCAAAAATACTTAGCCGATACCGCAATGTGGTGTTGCTTTAATAGAGCCAAGATAATTTCACGCTTACTCTCATAATCTACCAAGCCATTTTGACTTGAGCTTAAGAGTGATATAAAGCATTTATTATGTCTTATAAAGTAAGTATTTATGAAATCATTCTGGTCACGTATAAGCTTATTCAAAACCGGTCTATAAAGATGGTAACCACATCCGACCACACTCAGACTAGTAGAAGATGTTATTGCCAGAAGTTCCACCAGTTCATTTTCAGTTATGGGCTTTCCTTTTATTGCGTTGTAATCTGAAGTAAAGACGAACACATAATCCTCCTTCGTAAAGTTCTTGCATAACTGACGACAAATTTCGATGTGTTCTGAAAAAAACCTCCCTGGCAAAGCTTGACAGTTAATATCAAATGATGTACCAATATACTTCTTAAATAGCAATGCACAACCTCTTGCGTTCTCGCCGCCCACAATCAACAACCGCCTTCTTGGTCCTTTGGGTTTGCTGCCAGGGGTAGTAACTTTTTCACTTTCACGCTCAATCTCCTGTGGTGTAGCCCGATAGTCTGGTAACTCTACATTGCACACTGCTTCTAGTTGTTGACGAAGCGACTTCATGTCCTCTGACAGAATTACATTCTCCTTCTCCAAAGTCTCAATGGTAATAATTAAGTTCTTGTTTAGGCTAGTTAACTCCTTTATTTCTTTCTCCAAGGATTCTCTCGCTGCCATAAATGATTCCAATTGAGCTACGGTTTCGCTTTCGTCGCTCTTCAACTTTTGCAGCTCTAGCTCAAGGCAAGAGTTTCTGTGGTTTAGCATATCCAATTTTGAAGATAAAGATTTTTCAGCTTCGGAAACCACTGCCTCATAAGATTGACTACTTCTTTTAAGTCTTGTAATCTCTTTCCGCTAGCTCCTTCTCCAATGACTCAATTTCCTTTTTAAAAGAGGAGTTCTGATTTTCTCTTTCTATCGATATTTCCTGGCATTTATCTGAGCAGAAAATCATTTATCCTTTTAGTTTAACCACGTTTGGTCGACGTTCCAAGCAACTAGGATGGAAAATACTAGCACACTCTACGCAGCAGTAATTAGAAAATTCTTTGTTACTACAGCACTTAAATGCCCGATGCATTGTTTTAGTAATATATTGTTACTGTTTTATTAGATAGGTATACCTAACCACGTAATAGATATTTAAATAATATTTAATTATAAAAGAGATGGATTGTTTATAAAATAAAAATTTAAGTTCCTTATTACTGCTACTAGTTACCATATCCCATCACACATTATATCCACATTACCCCCTTTTATTTGTGCAGTGATCAGATATAGATAATTAAAAATTTTGTTAAATTAAATTTTAAGCTCACATTTTAAAAATATATATG
>MU182518.1:0-14195 GCA_016904865.1 Pissodes strobi | reverse complement strand
TTCGGGCTTCGGGCATATTTAGAACAGGATTGCCAGCAACAAACTGTAACAAACGCACGACTGTCATTTATTTATCTTCGGTTTCCATGGCCATTCATAGCACACTCGACGGAAAAAGTGAGATTTTACTTTTCCATGTTCGCGCTAGAGCGCAAAATAAGGATCCACGGCATTCGTCGATTTTGCGATTTCATTTCAATTTAGTAATTAGTTATTTTGCGCGCGGCTGTAGAAAAATAACTATTATAGTTTTTAGTCGACATACACGAAAACATAACACTGCGTCTAGATCAACACCCGATAGAACGTGTGGACAAATTTAAAGATGTAGATATGTTCTATATTGTTGTGGAGGATTCATTTTTTTTTGCCTTTCTTGAAAACGATAGCAGACTTGCTTATCGAATCGACGATATATAGGTACACATTTCATTAGGGTCACTAAACTTGCACTTGTGCAGTTTACATCCTGGAGCCTGGGCCGAAGAGGCTCTATGCCAATTCAAACCAAGTTTAATCATTTGTGGAGCCAAAGGCAATCAATTCCAAGGTAAAAATGAATCCTCCACAACATTATAGAACATATCTACATCAAAGGTATGGGCCTAATATTTGTTATATTTTTAGAGATTTAGAAAATAAACATAAAAAGCTATTGCATTTTGAAAACAGTTTAACTTTTTTACACAAATGCAAAAACAATAACTTGATTCCTAAAGGTTTAAGACTTAAAGCACCATACAACAACCAAGAAACCATAAAAATCTTAGAAAGAGCAAGCAATGCTCTGTTACGAGAAAGATTATAGTTTCATAGATTTAATAAATATAAAATTCAAATAGAAATTAATAATTTAAAACTAAACTTGCAAAACCAAATTTTACCTATAGATTTCAATCATATTTGTAACTGTGTTCATAATAGTTATTTAATAAATTTTGATAAACAAAAACGTATTCATATAAATAAATTTAATAATGTCATTCAAGAAAAATTAAACAAAGAAATTTCTATTGTCAAAAATAACGACTTTATTGAAAAAACTGTAATCAATTTGTCTGATAGAGTATTATCCGATGTTGATAAACTTGTTCTTTCTAAAGGTTTAAATTACTCAGTTACACCTAAAATCGTTCCTAAGTTTGATATCATTTCAGCAATTGAAGAAACAACACAAAACTTGCCAGAAGAACATAAAGACGAATTTAGAATTAGAACTAAAATAACACTAGAAAAACCATTTAAAATTAAACAAAACCTAACATACACAGAACAAAGAGCATTACAATCATTAAAAAGAGATAACACTATTAAAATTCTACCAGCAGATAAAGGTAATTCAACCGTAATAATGAATTGCATTACTTACGATGAAAAGATAATGTCTCTTTTAAATGACGGTAATTACTCAATACTAAATAATGATCCAACAGAACGTATTGAGAGACAGATATACAATATGTCAAAAAAACACAAAAATCAATTCAATAGTAAAACACCTCATTTTTATGGAGTACCAAAAATACATAAACTAAATATTCCTCTACGTCCAATAGTCAGCTGTATAAATTCGCCAACACACCCCATTGCTAAATATCTACTCAACATTCTTAATCCACTTGCTAACAATACTAACTCATATATTATAAGAAATTCACAACATTTTTTAGAGAAACTTTCACAAATTAATTTAAATCCTAACGATACTCTGGTAAGTTTTGATGTTGTTAGTCTATTTACCAACGTACCTGTTGATAAAACTTTAAATATTGTAAGAAATAAATTAACAAATGATACTAACCTTGGTGAACGTACAAAACTTAATATTGACACAATACTCGAATTACTTACTTTTTGCGTAAAAACTACTTATTTTCAATACAATACCAATTACTATCAACAAAACAATGGTATGGCTATGGGTTCACCTTTATCACCTTTATTAAGTAATATTTTTATGGAAAATTTTGAATTAAATTTTGTTGAAAATTATCAATATAAACCTTTAATTTGGTGGCGTTATATAGATGACATTTTTTCAATTTATCCATATAACGAACATTTTCTTAACGATTTTCTAAATCATATTAACACCAAAGAACCCACAATCAAATTCACTATAGAAAAAGAAATTAATGAACCACTTTCATTTCTTGACATTCTTATAAAAAAAGACTTGAATAGTTTCGAAACAAAAATATACAGAAAACCAACACATACAAACAGATATTTAAATTTTAATTCAAATCACCCAATAATGGTAAAAAAGGGGGTGGTAAAAGGTCTATATGATCGAATGAAAATAATTTGTAATAATCAAAAAAAAATTTTGAGCAATGTTTTGATTAATAACTATCCTATTGATTTCATTCAAAAATGCTTTATAGAATTTGAACAACCAAATATCAGACAAAATCAAAATAGACCTATTACGAACCTCTTTATTCATTATATTCCTTGTTTATCAGACAAAATAAAACGAATAGGTAATAAATTTAACATTCGTACAATTTTCAAAACAGAAAACACCCTTAGATCTAAACTAACAAAAACAAAACCACTTAATGAAAATGAAACCACTAAAAATGTTATCTATAAAATACCATGTGAATGTAATAAATTTTATATAGGTGAGACCTGTAGACCATTATCAAAACGTATAAAAGAACACCAAACTTCTATTATAAATGCACAATTCCACAAATCACATATTTGTCAACATGCATTTGATAACAATCACAGAATACAATGGAACGCTTCTAGTATTTTGGCAAAGGAGCCTTCATCTAAAAAACGTAAAATTAAAGAAAGTGCCTTAATTTTATTAAATAAAGATGAATGTGTTGCTTCAACTTCTGTTAGTTTTAATAGCACATGGTTACCTTTGCTAAAAACTGAAGTTGATAAGGGACACTTAAAAATTAACTAATCCTTTCAACAAAAATCATTAAATTCTTCCTAAGCGAATAACACCAAATTATAGACATATAAAACGTCAAAAACAAATTAATTTTCCAAATAACACCTCATTATCACACTAAATACCAGTTAACCAGTAATTAAATATGGCATTATAATTGTCATCTTGTCAAAGTCAGTTCAAAGCCTGAAAATCTGCAAGAGCTTTTTACTGTTTTATTGTATTTGCTAACCATTTTCATTTTTAGTTTTTTGCCTTTCTTGAAAACGATAGCAAGCAGACTTGCTTATCGAATCGACGATATATAGGTACACATTTCATTAGGGTCACTAAACTTGAACTTGTGCAGTTTACATCCTGGAGCCTGGGCAATACCTCCTTCAACTAGGCCAACTAGCTGATATTGAAATTAGCAGTGACGTCATGAAAAGTGGTCCATACTTTTTTGCCATAAGGAAAGCATTAAGAGGAGCCAAGAGGTGCCCAGTAAAAGTATTGTTTATTTTATCGCGCCTAATTCCGTATTTAACGTTGATTGCCACGCTGGGCGACTGGAATGTCAATTGCCATCTCGACGTCATGTATCCGGTGCTGCCAGATTGGGCGCTTTATCACAATTTGAGCTACTTGCTATTTGCCACAAATTATTTTTCAAAGAAACGTTAAATATTCGTCTTGGATTCCAAGATTACAATTAACAATATATTAGATACTTAATGTAAAAGTTTGCTTTGGTATATTATAGTATAGTTATATTAAATATAAATAAATATTTAAAATCCGAAAAGTAAATATATAAAAACCGAAAAGTGAAGCAATAGCGGAATCAAAACCTTTAAGAAAATAAACGTTGCTAACCAATAACCTAATTATTTTGTATAAATATTTAGTTCCATTTAAAAACATAATTTCAAATATCATTCAACAAATGCTGTAAAAATTAAAGTCCAACTAAATATACGTTAATGGTTTACATCCCAAATAATGTATGAAACTAACTCTAAATCTGGCAACACTGCCTCAGTGCCTTCTGTCAGTTGGCGTAATGGCGTACTTTCGACCGGCTTGTTAATTATTGTTCTGTTCGATTTTGATTGTTTTTCTGTTAATTTCTTTACACTTTCGTGTGTGTAAATTTATGTGAACAATGATGTGCGGTGGAAACTCGCCGAAAAGATCTAAAGTTCATGTTTTTAGCCTCGTTTTTAGCTTTCCAAAATGTTTGGAGTTGACCTGTTGCGTTCGTGTAATAAGAGTTTATTTTGTGCTTGTCCAATGTGGTCAGCAAGTTTATAAAATTTGTTCCTGTTAGCTAATTTTGGAGTAAGTAATATTTAGTGTAATTATGCCTCATAAAGGCTGTAATGCAATGTTTGCTATATGCCCTCAGTGGTCAAAAAACTTCATGAACTAAAACGAGACAAAATATTAAAACATGGATATTCCCGTAGTTTAAAGGCCCCTTTTCCATCATTTATAAAAAAGCAAAATGTTAAATTAGCTCTCAAAATATTTAATCATTTTATTACAGAGGCTCTGAAAGGTTTTGTCTCGGGTGTTCTTAATAATTTGTCACATTCAAAAGACACAGCAGAGGATCTGAAATGCCAGTTAATCACTTATTTAAGTAGATATTGCTGTCATATTGTTTAAAAAAAAATAAGTTGTGAATTTTGTAAAGAAAATTTAACTTTAAATGAACCTTGTGTCGTAGAAGATTCTTACAATTTCATTAATTCCTTAAGTCGTGGGGCTCTTTTATATCCTCGTGAACGTAGTTTCAACAGCCTATATTATATTTAAAAAACTGATTAATGAGTTCGAGCAGCTGCATTAAGTGTATGATTTTTTTTCTACTTCTTTATTACCTAGCAACGTATAGGAAAAATAAATTTCAGTGTAATCGAAAATGTCTTCATTGACTTTATTCAATTAATAATAGCTATTATTATTATTAGTATTCTAACCCGTAATGGTGTAAAAGCACTTATTGTATTGTACAATAGGCGCGAGAGAGAGGAAGCTATGAAGAAAAGTGAGATACGAGAGTGCTCGGGAAGCGAGAGATCGGCCGGTCGCTGCTTGAAGAAAATTACTTTTTTAAATTTAATTCTATTTTTCCATTACCATTTGAGTAAAAAAATGTATTCATGCACCTATGTATTCTAAATACTTAAGGCAAACTTTTTGCAAGAATAAAAATTTTTGATTTGAGCCTTCATTTCGGAGAGAATGCGAGGTGAATACAAAAATTAGTATATTTCAATCAGATTTTGCCCAGGTTCGAAGGGAGATATTTCAATTTTTTTATTTATTTTGCCGTAAGGGCCAATGTAATCTGCATATTTCAAGCAATGATAAAAAATATAATTCGAACAAAAATGTAGATGAATTATATATGAAAACATTCATAATTTAATATCCTACACGTTCATATAATAATCTCGATTTTTAGGTATACTGCCCTTTTGCCCGTTATGATTTTTTATTACCTTCGGATTTTGAATTAATATAATAAAGCCTTCATTCTGTGAAAATTTCAGCTTGTAACCCCGGGGTGCCCACAGAAGTCAAAATAAGTTATAAGTAGCACTCTACTATTTTGATAAACTGGATATTCAAAGGTTTTTGCTTTGAAATTTCGTTTTCCTTTAACAAAAATCGAATGAGGCACGTCTAAAGGCTGTTCATGACTTGCAGCCTTGTTTTAGCCGGAAGCTCTTAAATATTATTTATGCAGTGGCGTGCACACAATGAAAGCACAAATGCATTGCCTACCCTGATGTTTTGACATTTTTTATATTTTCCCATTTAATTTTAATCCCGATAATATAAATTATAATTTTACTAATAAGTATAATCCAAATTTAAAAAGCTTAAGCGCAAATTAAAATATTAATTATATTATGGAAAAACATCACAGTCTACCACTCATATTACGCTACCTATATTAAACGGAATAATATTCTCCGACGGCAACCGCTAAAAAGCATTCCATAACAAACCGAAGGCATGCATTTATACCGTCAATACTGGATTTACTATGGAAGCGAAAAGCAGTGCTTGAAAAAAAGAGAGCCAAATGAAACGTTACATAAAAAGAAAAGAGACAAAGCATGCGAAGATGGTCCGGGCCGCATTTTTCTAAACGCCACACGTGATCGTATCGGATCATAAGGCGACTGTAATATAAATATAGTTTTGGGTTAGGTTCGGAGCAAGCGAAGGGTACAATATGTCTTCGTGATGCAAGTTTGGGCAAGAGCTCTCGTGGTCGAGAGGTTTAGATGGTTGGGTCTCATCTGGACGGCCCGGATTCAAACCCCGTTGCTTTTGTTATTATTTTTTTAAAGATTATGTTTCTAAACAGTTTTTTTCCTTGATTTTAGGTATGTCTTGGGTTAGCACCTGGTTAGTTTCCTTTTCTTGAGCCCCCGTAGCGAGCGGAGGGCCACGCGGATCGATCAATAGGAGAGGCCGATTTTTACATAGTGCTCTAGCTTGTGTAAAGGATCTTAAAATGCAAGGCATGCAGTGTTCAAATATTTTAAAACGAAACGTTTTCCTGATAATATGCGATAGTAACGGGGGTGCTATAAAACTAACATTTATATTGCAGTCGTCATATGGCAAGTTGCGATTACGTGTGGCGTATAGAAAAATGCGTCCGGGCCGACCGACGGACGCGACGCAACGATAAGTGCTGTTGCCAAAATGTGCTCTCTTTAATCAATATTTTGATAGACATTCTTTTTTACCAAGGATCATATTGTTATTGTTTTTTTGCGCATTAGTAATTGGTTTGAAAGCGATTACCGGTTACATCATTACAGTGTTTGGTTAAGAAAGCTATATTATTTAATAATGTTTAAAATTACAGTACATGGGGCATCCCTAAATTTATTAATATTTCGATATCTGGGTATTAATAACGCCATGCATTTTTTTGCAAGAAACTGAAACCCGATAATACAACACCAGCATTGGCCAGCCATAAATAAGAATAATCTCAGGTTCCCTTTTCCATGTGCTCTATTCTTGTGTGAGATTGGGATTTGACGCCCTGCGCTTTTAGTTATAGTTTTGAAAGTTTAGTTAGTTTAGTACCTATACAAGAGGTTGTTGTTTTCTTTGTGGGTTAGTTTTGTTGGTTAGAAAGAAAACCTCGATATTTTAATAAAAAAATCCATGACAATTATTAGTGGCTGTGCGGGTGTCGTCATAAAATTAAAATGTATTGTTGGCTATGCTTACTCTTTGGCAAAGAAGGAAATTGTAGAGTAAACGTGGGTATATTGATGTAAATACTGTGTCAAATGTCTCAGAAAAACAAGGTCATTCCACTAACCATTTAGAACGCGTTTTCTTTGCATAGTTTGGGCGAAACTCAAATTGAAAAGGCTTTATGCCTACATTTTTTGGAGCCTCAAAATGGACGCTTTTGGGCGTGGCACCTGAAAAAAAAATCTACCTACGGCGGCGCCTGCAGCGGGCTTACTCCTTCTGTATCATTTTCTATTATGTTGCCTACCCTCTCCTAAATGACACTGCACGCCACTGTATTTATGTAGGTATGCAGAAAAAGGTAAGTAAACTGCAATTTCATATTTGATTTAAAAAAAAATTGAGTAATACACATTATCAGTCATGATAGTCGTGCTTAAAGTAATATCAGCTTGTAGGAGGTATTGTATTAGGCCAATTACGTTTCAAACTACATATATAAAAAAGATTAATTTACAAAACACAAGTTTTTGTTATATTTTTTCGAGATTTTTGCATCTAAAATGTCTACTTAACTGTGAAATTTTAAAAGAAATTGCACATTTCAATATACGCCTGTAAATAAGTTAAGACCACTTTTGATGACGTCACGCGTAAGCCGTCTGGCCTTGTTGTAGGAGGTACTGGCCTGGGCCGAAGAGGCTCTATACCAATTCAAACCAAGTTTAATCATTTGTGGAGCCAAAGGCAATCAATTCCAAGGTAAAAATTTAAAGATCTCGGACGGTAAACCCCGACATCGAAATAAAATGCAGAATCGAACACACATTTGTTAGGATGAAAGCCGTTTTCTGCCATGACAAGCTGAACCTCAAATTGAGACAGAGAATGGTAAAATGTGCATCCTACTTTATGGAATAGAAGTATGGGCCCTAGGATCAATAGGTGAATGTTCCGAATTCCGTGGGTCGTAAATGAGCAAGTTCATAACAGAGCTGGAGTTGATCGTGAGCTACTTCATGCTGGGAAACGCCGTAAAATATTTTACCCCGTGCATTTTCTCAAGGGTAACAAGTATAAATTTCTAATATTAAGAATGATGGGAAAATAGAGGGAAGACGCGGTATGGGTAGGGAGCGAAGATCATTGCAGAAAAACTTTAGAGAATGGACGGAAATTCATAGGGCTGAGGAACTCTTCGACCTCGCAGAAGACGGAGAAGCTTTCGCCCAAGTGATTGCCAACGTCGCGTCGGTCGGTGTGAACTGACATGGTACATGAAGGGATACAAATTACCCTTCATTTTCTGCAAAGTGTAGAGTGTACAACATCAAATTTAAGAGAAAGTAAAATTTAATAGAAATTAAAGTATTTTTAGAGACTAAAATTACTCGGGAAAGTAATAAAATTTGTTAATACCAAAGTGCATACAAAGTAGTTATTTTTGTTACAAGTACATAAAATGAAGTGTTTCAGGACGAATCATTTCTGTTTCCGGACGGGGCGTTAGCCGAGTCCGGAATAGCAGATGAGTCCTGAAAAACATTATTTAGGTACGTGTGACACTATTTTTTGTCATACGCTCCCAAAATTTTGTTATACGCTTTTTGCAATTTTTCAGAACGCCTAAATTTGCAAATTTACCATAATTTTTCAAATCATAATGTTCGACAAAGTTAGCTTAGAAATTGATATCGTAGCAACTATTTGATAATTTTGTCATGTCATTCGAAATTTGACATTTTAGACATATTCAGGAATTTTGGAATAGTCCGTAAAGGTTGCCATGACGACTTTTAGGGACTAGGCCGAAAAAGAAGCATTTTACGGACTTAAATGAGTCCGTAAAATAACTATTTTTGGGAGCGTATGACAAAAATATTATTTTGGATGTCTAATGTATTATTTAATGGCAAGTAGGAGACCTAACCCGATTTAAGTGTAGCTGTGAACATTTTAAGTAGTTTTATGAATAAGAAAAAATTGAGCGAATCTGATAGTACTCGAGACAACTGATATGTAAACATATACTATATCGACATCATGGACACATTTCCGTCCCATTTGCCGAGATTTACCCTCATACCGCTGCGTAAGATGTTTACACATCAATAATGAAGAACTCTGGAAATGTATGGGAAGTTTTGCGATACCTAAAGTGTTCAGTAAATATTAAATTAAATTACACAGGTGATGGAAATAAAGAGTTTCTTGTTGTTTTTGTTGATTTTGATTGGGATGATAATGAGGATAGTGATAGAAAAGTACAACAGGTTATCTATTTAAATTATTTGAAAACTGTTCTACTAAACGACAACGTTCAGTCACTGATTCATCATATATGGCTTTGTATAAAGCTGTTAAAGAGGCAATATGGTTAGAATCCATAGCAACTAGTAGGTATATATTTTAAATCCATTATGATTTATGAAGATAACAATGGTTGTATTAGTATTTCTAAAAATCCAATAAGTAATAACTAAGCATATAGACATTAAATATAATTTTTCTAGGGAACAACTTGAAAAAAATGTAATTGAAATACATTATATTTCCACAGGTAATAAAATCAATCAATCAACATATCAGTTGACGAAACCGTTGCCATAACCTAGGTTTCTGGAATTTAGAACTAAATTAGGTTTAGAGTAAGTTCAAGTTCATGGTCTGATTAGGTTTTTTTCGGTTTTCCCAATCCAAGCAACAAATGTCAGACCATATTGTTTTTATCCTCAGGCTGCACAAGGTATTTAATTATAAGATACAGAGTAGGATTAAATGTATTTCTTATTGCTATAGTAGAATTATTAAGTTTAATACTAATTTTTAAGAGAAAATAAAGACAAATACAAATATTTATTGGTCTCTCCTACAATTTACATGTAGATGGACAAGTCACAGTAATAATATATATCACAAATGTAATGACACAACAGAGTGGCCATTCAAAAATAAAACACATTAAACTTACGAAAAAACACACCAAAATACATCAACATTGGGTGCTCAAGGTATTGCACAAACAGGTGTACTCTTTCAATGAATAAAAACAATGAGAAATTAAAAACAAAATCAGTAACTTTTTAAAGGTGTTTAGATAATTGGCATTCTTTATTGTACTGGGAAGTAAGTTGTAATAAACGCAGCCAGCGTAAACAGGCGATTTCTTATAAAAAGTATGACTGTTTTTTTTTAAATGAAAAGCAAAAGCATTTCTGGTGTGGTATTTGTGAATTTCAGAATTAAGGGTGTATGCATTTTTATTTTTATAAATATAGATTAAAAGTTTAAAAAGGTATAAAGAAGGAAGGGTCAAGATATTCTTTGTTTTAAAGCTGTCCCTGCAAGATGTTTTGTAGGGAAGACCAAAATTAATCTAATGATTCGCTTTTGTGCAATGAATAACCGTTCCCAATAAGTGGATTGGCCCCAAACCACCACGTTATATGACATTACAGAGTATACCATGGCATAGTATGCACTCAAGTGATGTTGTATTCAATTTGTTTTTCAGATTAAAAATAACGTAATAAGCGTTGTTAAGTTTTAAGCACATTGATTCGATGTGTTCAGTAAAGCTCAAATTTTCGTTTACAATTACCCCCAGAAACAAGGCTGACTTTTCAGCCTTGTTTCTGGGGGTAATTGTAAACAATAAACAATAACTCAATAGAGTTATTGTTTATTTGAAAGGAGAAGTTATTTCCCAGTCGGTATATATTATAAGTCTCAACAATAACAGTCTTATCATAATTTATAATTAGCTTGTTCGAGGGTACCGAATGCTCGACTCAAGTCAAAAAAATTGTTACAAGATTATTTTTGTCCATTTGTTGTATATATATTGAATAGTTAACTGTTGCGGTCTCTGTATAGAAAGATTTTCACCGTGTTGACAACTATTGGTTAATATTTTAAATCTATTCAAAAAGTTAGTTATTTTAGGACAAACCACCTTTTCTAAAATTTTAGAAAAAATACTCAGAATAGATATGGGTCTATAGTTTTCCATATTTAACGAACATCCCTTTTTGAATACCGGAATAATACTAGCAAGTTTCAAAGTATTAGGAAAACCTAACTGTATTGATTTATTTATAATTGTTGCCATCGGGTTAGAAATTTCACTGACACAGCTTTTAATTAATTTTATATAGGCATTTCGTCAAAACCCTCACGATTTTTTATTAGATAATCCAATTATTACGTCACGAACATCATTTTCAATTACTGGTAAAAAAAAACTTTGAAGCATTATTGTATTTGTCCCCGCTGCAGTCTTCAGAAAGCTCTGCATTAAAATGTTGATTTAGTTTAGAATCAACAACATTTGAAAAATAATTACCAAAACTGTTTGCAATGTCCTTCCTGTTGTGAAACATACTACCATTGTCCTTTATCTCAGAAACGCATGACTTTTTTGTTTTTTCCTAATGTGTGGTAACAATACTCCAGAGGGTTTTGGATTTATTTTCAGAAGTGTTAATTAAGTTATTAAAGTAATCTCGCTTTTCTTCCTTCACACGAAGGTTAACTTGTTTTTCAGCCGATCTGTAAGTATCCGGCAACAAATAATGTTTCTTACGCAGTCCGTTTAAGTTCCTTAACTCTTTTAGTGTGTTTTGTAAATTAGTAGATAATCTTACTTTTTTTGTTGGTAAGGAAAGACGTTTTTAGCTTTAAGTACACATACCTGTATTTTTTGTAACACCATGTATAATATGACACTTAAAGAACAAATAAACTATAAAACTTAGGCTATTAAAGTATAAAATTGTTAGAATCTACCAAGCCGTTTCCGAAAGATTGATGAACAAAAATTATTGTCTTTATTTTATCCAATAAATTTGTTAATGATAAATACCAGCACATTTTCACCTTGTCAGTTTCCCTGAGTAATAAAATAGGTATGCCCAATTTTATAATATTAAATACAGATGTTTGAAATATTTTATTTTATTTTTTGTAATGTTACTAGTATTGAAGGCTATATGATTGATATAGGTATTTACTCGACATTTACTCCAATATCTACAAACTTCCTGGCTAGTTCATTAAACGACATAACAGATGTTTGAAATATTTTATTTTATTTTTGGTAATGTTACTAGTATTGAAGGTTATATGATTTAGGTATTTATTCGACATTTACTCCAATATCTACAAACTTCCTGGCTAGTTCATTAAAAGATTAATATGAGGTTATGAGGATGACTACTTTCATTTTGTGTTAAATCTTGTAGGTGTTATAAAATCCACATAGTTTAAAACTGCATTGTCACTTTAAAACAATGGGGATCGGAGAATGCATAAAGTACAAACGCAGAACTGTCTGCTGCTGTTAAAAATAAATTTTGATATTTTTAGAAAAATAATGTTGTTGACCGAGTAATTTAATGCTGTCAAATGACTGCATTAATAGTCTGTAATAAATAGGTAAAATATTAAATACTGAAACAGATTGAATGAAAATTGATGCATCCGATATTTTAATATAGTTACATTTGGCAGAAGTTGACGTCATTGGATTTATTCAATAGACTTGAGCAAATTTTGATATTTTACTTGAAGAGAAATTCGAAAACGCAGCCAGATCGATGTAAAAAGAACAATAATCAATATTCTTGAGGAAGTCACTTGTTGATTGTTTATTTGCACGCAGTCTGAAATGCAATAGTGTAAATAGCCCATTGCTTATTATTATCTATATTAATATTGAACCAATCGACCTTTTGAAATCCGTATATCTACCTACATGTAATATCCAAAATAAATTTGTCTCCTGACAGGAATGTACCATCATCGTGCCGAAAAAATCTGGTACAGCAAAATATATTCCAATATCCTAGACTATTATAACAACTGTTGAAAGTACTAGTTTTCAAACGAGGAGGTTGAAGTTCAATGCTCTTAGATTGAAAACGTATTTTCACACGAGTAATGTATACTATTTTTTCTACTACCTTACTAGAAAACATCATTTTCGACCCCGAAACGAGGGCGGAAAATGGTTCTTTTCCTCCCGGGAGTCCGGGAGGGAAAAGTCTTTTCCTTCCTGAGAACACCAATTTTCCCTCGAATTTTCCTCCCTCTAAGTTTCCATTTTCGATTTTACAGAGCGCCAAAGTTGAATAAAGTCGATTTTATTAACATATCAAAAACAATTGAATTTAGTAATATGGGGCGTGACAGCAATTTTCAGTCACGGTAGTGATCAGCGACCGTTCCCCAAAAATCACGGTCTAAAAAACCCGTGACCCAGTCACGTCCGTGATTTTGATTTTTTCAACTACTGGATATATTTAAATTCTCCTAAACGACACTTTAAAATATTATCGCCGTTTTCGTTTACCGAGGGGTGATTCGTAGTACACATGTCGACAATCCTTTAATAAAAAAGCGGAGTACATTAAGCATTAACAAAGAGGAGCTGTTTTTTTCGCTTCACGTCGGCATGCTTTGATCAGCCAGCGGCCGGCACCTGCGGCAAATAGTCAATAGTCTCAAAATAATGTAAATAAACATAAACCATTGAAATTAAAATTATTTTTATTTCCTTTTGAACACTTTGTAATGCATTTGTTTTTATATTACCTTTGAAATACAATAATGCATGTTACTTTGTTTTTTTTAACTTAATAAAATTTTGGCAAATATATTTTAACCACAGGTGTATGGCTGGACCGTGAACCCTGACTTAATCATTGGATAAATCTACAGAATAAAGATATATTTATTCTGTAAACTTTGCCGTTGGTATATCTAAAAAGAACGTTTCAAGAAGGGAACTAACGCATAGCAGCAGTCGAATGTTGTCGAATTAGCGGCAGCGTTTAAATATATCGACACGGTCACGCCGCGCCTCTGTAGTTAGCCAGTTCGCAGTCGCGATTATCACTAACGCCAAGTACTAGGTGAGCGATTTACAAGCGACGCGAACGCGAAGCGCTGGCGATGCCGTACGAAAAGTTAATATAGTCGCACGGCATCGCCACTGTTTCGCGTTCGCGTTCGCGTTCGCTGCAAATCAGTGGCGATGCCGTGCGACTAT
>MU182517.1:298793-333091 GCA_016904865.1 Pissodes strobi | reverse complement strand
TAAAAATATAGCGAAAAGGTACATTTTCTATATATTACCAATATTGGCTAGAAATTGCCAATATTGGGCCAACTTGCAATATTTCACCAATATAGATACAATATTGGGCCAATGTGGTGTGCTACTGGGGAAACATCTGATATTGTATATTTTAGTGTTATAAAGCAATAGTTGGATATAGCCTCTCTTTTAAAGACAACCTTCAGAATATAATTTTGTATTGTCTTGAGAGAGAGCAAGCTGGTCTTGTATGTGCCACCCTATATAACCAGTTCATATTGAAGTAAGGATTCAAACAGTGATTTATAAATCAGCATTATTAGTTTTGGAGATAGGAGTTCCCTTAGAATGTAGAAGTTATAGATAAGCATATGGATTTTCTTGATAAAATGGTCTAACCTATCTACAACATTTTTCAAATATTTTCGCAAAATTACTAATTAGACTGGATCGATAATTTTTAATTTTATCTTTTCTCCACTTTTAAAAATTGGCGTAACAATTGAGTCTTTAAAAAAAACGGTTCTAAATGTCAAGGTAATAATTAGAGTCAGTGGCTTACATATTATTTGTAGATGAACAAGTTTAATAAGTTTGGGCTAATTTCCATCTCTGCCAGGGGAACTATCATTTTTCAATCTGGACATTTTGTTTGTAATGTCATTTTTTGTAACCAGAATTAGATATAAAGACTTTGCAATGTTTTTATTATTTTCGCAAGCATTTCTCAAAATTCAATTTATAAAAATAAATAAAAATATAATTAAATTTAAAATGTTAGCATCCTGCAACAAATCAGGATTTGTTGAAGCATCCCTTTCTTTAAAAACTTTAAAACACAAATCAACCACGTTTTTTCTAGGAAAGCCAAAGAAACTAAAGAAACAACAAGGAGAAAGCTAGAAACAAAACATAATGATAGAAAAACATTCCCTAAAATGAATATAAAATAGAGTGATCAAGAACAAATCGTCCACCAACTTGATCGATAATAGATGCTCTTGCTCCAAGATATAAACGTATTGGAATTAGGATCCGCTACATTCACACAATGTATATACATAATATAAAATTTGTTAACTCGAGACAAACATGCGTAAAACATTACACAAGATGTCACGTTTTTGACAAAAATTTCACCAAAACAAAATCGGCATTAAACTTCTTAGCTCTAAATATTTACTTTTAGATAAGGCAAGTGCATGTGTAAAGTTTGTTCAATACAGGTTAAATGTTACGTCATCATGACACCAAGCGTATTCTTATGGGATTTGCTGGTGTCATCATTATGACATAACATTGTACCAGTATTGAACAAACTATTCTCACCTTCTCTTTTTTCGGAGGGCAATAAAATAGAGGATACTGCCAAAGACAAAATGGTTGAATTGTTACAGTGAGTGGAGAAAATTGTTGGATTTTCACCGCAATTAAACACACCCATCTGGGAATTCATTTTTGATGGATGGATAGCGAAGAAACATTAAAATTAAAACACAAATAATGGCACATGTAAAATAATTCAACTTCAAATACAAAATGAAAGAGGACGTTTAACTAAAATGAATGACAGTTACATTACTGTTCGCTTTATGTAGATTTTCTTGTTTTTTATTATATTAATACCTTACATATTTGTTTTTTTTTTGTATTCTGCTCTATATCTTATGTGGAGGTTTACTCTTTGTTTATAAGATATGTCTCTATAGTTATAAAATATATTTATATTTTAACTATTGTTTATAATCGCATTTTAAGAACTAGAGCCCCGCAAACTGTTCATTTTGAGTTGGTAATTCTAATCTAAGCTTACAGAAGTTCTAATGTTCTAATTTAAGTTCAGTGTTCAGGTAAACTGCGTGTGAAAGCCCAATGCATTAATAAAATAGAGTTTCTTAATTTCCCGGCTTTCAGCTTATCGGCAGCAAATCGTTTTCCTGAATCGCCGAACTAATAAAGTAGTTAGTTTCGCTATTCGTGCGACCTTTGAAAATTTGGTTTAGGGTCGATCGATGTAACATAGTACATATATAGTGAAATAGGCTTGTTTTAGCCTTAAAGAGTATAATGAGGTCGCTTGAAAGAATCTTAAAAAACACGAAACAGCAAATTAGCAAAATAAATGAAAGTCTTCTTACTTAATAGAATAAGAAAAATTATAATTTTAACATCCGCAAACTAAATGTTAATATTAAGTATTTTTGTCAACTTAAAAAGAACCGGAGATACAAAACTGATCAACAGAAATAAATGTGTCTAAATAACAAAGCAGGCCTATACCTACTGCTAACAAAAATTCATATAAAATATCCATTACGTCCATATATAAAATATATTACTCAACGCCGAAGTTAAATTTCGTTTTATTATTGTGTTGTATTAATCAGCTAAACTACAATTTTCCTCCGAGCAAATTGACTTTTTCCGTCAAAGAAAAACGCTATCCGTAATTGCCTAATTCTCTCCGCTAAATGAAACATTGCTAACGATCTTTATGGTACAAAGTCTAAAGGCCGAGCCTCATTCATGCGGTTTTTCGTAAATTTTCAACTCTGCCGCAAAATTATAGAACAAAATAGAACATTGTCTTACCTAATAGAAGAAAAAAATAATATTAACATCCATAAACTAAATATATATTAATAATAAGTAATATCCGTACAATTAAAAAGAAGAAGATATCAAAAAAGGTAAATAACAGAAATAAATGTGTCTTAATAACAAAGCCTGGTCATAAAAATACAAAATAAAAATTAAACTTTCTCAACGACAAATAGAAGGCAACAACAAATAAATTATCATTTATATAAAATGTCCACATCCACATATAAGGATATATTATTCAACGTGAAAGTTAAATTGTAAGAAAACGCTAATTTTTGTTTTAATGTTGTGACTTTTTTAATCCGCTAAACTAGTATATTTCCTCCGAATAAATTTAAGGTTTGCGTAAAAGAAACGCTATCTGTAATTGCCTAATTCTATCCGCCAAATGGAATTAAATTCCGCTAAATCTGACTGAAAATCCGCCAAGTTGGCAACGCTGTTATCGATTTTTTAACCTAAAAATTTGTTATTTTTTAGAAGTAATAAAAAATAACACATTATAACCTAAATTTTTAAGGTAATTATGATTATGCGTTTATTAATATTCGCATGTTATTTTGAAATAGCAACAATATTTGATGATCAGATCAGCATCATCAGAGGTACTCAGTTTAATGCGTATACTTTGCATTGTATGTAACGTAAAACCCTTAATAGTTTCCTAATAATAGAAATGTATTCTAGATATGTAAAAAACAGCGGAAATACTTTTATAAAACAGTTGATATTATTGTCATATAGATTAATATAAATATATAATATATAATTATTAAATTATCAAGATTTAACATAAATTTTAATAACCATTTCCGAATTGGAAAAAATGCAGATTAGCGTAGCAGACTCATTGATTGCAGCTAAGTGTTAGCTAGAAAATTGGGTGCACTGAAGGTGAGCAATATCACACTGAAGAGACTAAAAAAAAAACCAGGAATTACAGCCGATAAAAGTTTTCAAAAAACATGGCAACGAAAACGAAAGAATGCAAAACGAAAATAACCCATTGTTTTAGAAATAAAATATTGCTGGAAATGTATTCTAAAAAATAATATATTACAGTAGATAATTTAAGAAAAAAATTAAAGGCCCAATTGTCCTGATACAGACTGCCCAAGTGTTTTCCCGAGTGTTTTTCATAGTTCTTAATTTTACAAAATTAAAAGAAGCAAAGCCATTTTTTTAAGGATATAATCTAAGAAATTATTTTGTAATATTTTTTCGTTTGAATTCGCTGGGATTGGTTTCACGATTGGGCTAGTTTGGGTTAGTCCGCCAACATATTTGGGGTCCATTTTCCACCGTACCGGTTTCCCATTTGAGCAATTAGCTGGTGAAACCTTTCTCCCTATTCATGTGAAAGTGCAGCTAAATTTTCAGGAATGAATACCAAATGCGAGTGAGGAAAATGCAGCTAAGTGACATGATGCAATATACTTTCTTGTAAGGTTGGATAAGTTTTTCAATTAGTTCTTAAAATTCTACAACTTTTGAAGTGAAAACTTCTTTAGGCGCGTTTTGCAATTTTTTTTTTGTGGGGGTTGAATGAGACCGAATCGTCACGCATCACGCGTCATGCTCGGATATGTAACGTAACGCTCCTTATACTGGCATGTTCCCGTATAGGTAGAGGGCCGAAATTTTGAGGGGATGTAGCCGGGGTAAAAAAAAAGATCCTGGACGAAAGCGGGACCCCCGAGTGGGGGGAAAAGGAAAAAACTTGAATAATTAATTTCGGGAGAACGGGAAGAGGTACGGGGTCGAAATTTTTATGATAGGTGTGCCCTATGGGGGGCCACCTTAGGCCATACGGGGGGGACCGGGGCTCTAATTTAAGGGAGAATTTTGGGGGGAAAAACGTTTTTCGCCCGTATCTCTGCAACGAAGGATCGGATCGTAATTCTGACAAACGATGACCCCGCTTATGGAAGTTTTCACCTCTGTCGTGCGGTTTTAAGCACACGCCAATTTTTTTTTGTTTCCTGGGAAGTTGCTACACACATTTTTGAAGAGAGTCCACGCCCTATTTTCTTTCCTAAAGCTATTATCTTTGACAAGTTCTCGTATTTACGTACCAACGAATATGCCGTCAGAACGTATCATAGGCGTGAATTTCTCTTTCAAATAAAGGAAAGTATTTCCTTCTCCATTAAGGGCTTCAACAAAATTTTTTATGAGCCCTAGGAGGTAAATAGATTTTTTCTTCAAACGTCAGTAAATCCGTCATTACTCGACTGTGTAGGCGGCCGTGAAGTTTCATTTTTCCTCCGCCGGAGCTTTACTTTTCACTTTTCCGCCGGCGGAGGTAAAAATGTTACCATAGTAACATAGATACAAACAAACAACAAAGCAAGCGTCAGCAACTCAAGGATTATTAAACTAAAATTTGTATTTATCACTCAATTTGTGCACTGCATTTCTAAAAACCACTAATTTAGGAACAAATTGGTTATTAACTTAATCGAACTTACTCAATAACTGCTTATCAATACGGAATTAAAACGCAATCGGAGACGCAATTTTAAAAAAATAATTATTGTTGACAGTGTCCACTGACAACTTTATGTTATATTACTATAGCAACGACCTGTGCCTATTCACCGATACCGGTGGTCTAAGCCGCCTTGCAAACCAACTTATCTTTGATAATAATTATTACTATTACTATAAAAAGAGATATTTTTGCATTAATTTGTCGACATTTCGACATTTGAAGAAAAAACAGCATGTTTTATGTGGAGGAAAAGTTACTTTTCATGGCTTGCTTCTATTACCAGCCTCACTCCGTTCGGCTGTTAAACACGAGCGCGTCATGAAAAGTATCACTTTTCCTCCATATAAAATAATATACTATTCTGCTGCTCAACTAAAGGTTCATTAAATATGTTTTTCAGAGCGGACACAATATTTTCAAGTTTTGGCCGTGGTTACTGGTTTTGCTATCCCTTTTGCACAAAACAGCAATATATATTTGGTGTAGTCACTCTGCAATTCTGTAAGTATCGCAACAATTATTAAACCGGCACGGATATTCCAATTACGATCTTGGTACTTAATGATCTGAAGTAATATACGCATGCTCTCGTATGCTTCTTCCATATTTCCAGCATGACCCACAGGAAGGGATGGTTGTTGATTTCCATTAAACAATAAAACTGTCTTTAGACTTACATTCGAAGAATAAATAAACAGTCGCCACTCAGTAGGTTTGACTAAAGACAAAGTTCGTTTATTAAATCTGGAATATGGTGACAATAAACCAAAGCACACACAAAAATTCTGTACCTACGCTTAGACTCCCTTTTCCGTTACGTTCCCCACTTGTTTTAGGAGATCCTACTTCTTCACATGAAATCCAAGAAGTTGTGTCTTCGTTTTGGGAAGATCTAAATCACAAAATTGAGTTTTGTCTAGTATATAAAATGGGGCTGTTTGCTGCTATTACATCCGGAATCGTCTTCCTCCTCAAAACTTGTGCCGACTTTGGGTTTAAAGTTCTCTAGCTCATCCGATTCTGATTTTATTTGCTTGATACATCATGAGGCATAGGCTTAATGGCAGAGGCAAAATGTAATTTTACGTTTGCTTTTGCCAGAAAACACTGCGATTTTTCTTAATTAAAACTTGAAATCGTCAGAGTAGTTCGTTCTGAGGTTTCCGCCAAATCATTGGTATTCCAAATTTCATAACTTTGTAAGAAAGTACCATTTAACCAACCAGTTGGGGTTCTAGGTCAAGTATTGCAACACACTTTGGGTGCACACGCTTTATTCTGATCTTCAACTAAGCAACCAATAATTAATCATTTACCAGTAAAAATAACGGTACATAAAAATCATACTAAATTATTGTTAAATCACAATTATCGAGACTACAAAAATACTGATGTTTGCAGTTCAAGTCCGCAATGATGATCTTGGGGCTTGGGTCTCTTGTTAATTCATCTATCTCCTCTTCATGTATCAAATCTTGGGGCGGAAGATAAACCGAAAATATCTTGATATCTCCACGACTCGTTGAGACTTTTATGGAGACCGCGTCAATCTCTGAGTCCATTTCGATTCCTAGATTTGTATATTCTATTTCATCGCTTACTGCTAGAGCAACCCCACCTCTTATGGGGTTAACTCTATCGTGTCGGTAGGTGGAATATCCTGGAAGTGTGAAATTTATCGATCGGTTGATCCTAGTCTCTTGCAAGCCCAGGACCGTCGGATTATGTCCTTGCAGGAGTTCTTGGACTTCAATCCCGCGATATCTGACGCCACAGATATTCCACGACATAATTATGAGGCGATCGATATCCTCACTGTCCATTCAAGGCGGAAAAAGCTTTCTGTACCATTTCTGGGGCAATGGTACCATCATCGCCATAACCTGATCTTGAATCAGGGTCTTTATCGGTTCCATGCTTCTCTCTGAAGCTGCAGGCAATGAGTCGGTCGCTTTTTCTTTCTTGTTTTTGTCCGCCGGCGCCGGCCTGGGCGGAGCTTGGACTCCCTTCTGCCTGGGCGGCAGGTTGTTACCCGCCAAACAAAAATCTTAATTTTAAAATTCTTGACAAAATGGCGAAGGAAAATTATGTTATATAGGATTGTGTTCAAAATTCGCCAGGGGGAAATTCTGAGGTAATTAAAATACCGCATGATGGGAGGATTCAAGAAATAATTAATAATAACCTGTTTTGCTTCTTCTTCTCCAACTACTGGAGCAAACTCATCCAAAACTGAAGTGATTCTCACGAAATTACGATTTTTGAGAAGCTATAGGTCTTGCAGTTTCCTAATTTGAAATAAAATAAATCGTTGACATTTGCTCTAAAAGCCTAATTTGTCTTTATTAAACTGATGCTGACATTTTTTGTCAGACATACCGTGACCTGAAGGATATTCCCGATGTACAGGGTAATTGTGTTTTCCCACCCCCCTTAACTTTTTTGTGCCACTGTGTAGAAAATAGATGTAAATAGGAAAGTTGTGGTGCTTGAGATGTAGTTCCCAGAAAACATATTTTTGTCTATACAGGGTTTTGCAAAAAGTACGAAAAACAAAAAAATATATATTTCTTAAATGGGATGCCCTGTAGATTTCTCCTCAGGACGAAAGATCTTTGTTCTCCGATTACAAAAATATATAAGTTGCCTACATCTGCTTAAGCTCTTTTCAAGCTATTTAACTTTAAAAGTTGACAAAACATAAACTTAAACCAATCAAAGAAGCCTTGCTCGCCTTAGACTTGAAGCTAGATCTAGCACTGCACCTAATAAGCCCAATGTATTATTTCACTTCACGCATGACCCGTCGCTCGCTAACAGAAACTAACCAAAACTAACCCAAGGCATGCCTAAAATAAAGAAAAAATACTTTTTACACACATAACATCAAAGGTCCAGCGTCTAACCACTGAACCACCAGAGCACTTCCAAACATTTCATTGCACTGCAAAGACATCGGTAAACTGAAGGCTGATTAGGAGTCGTGCTAGGTCTAGCTGTAATTTGAAAAACAGTAGTGAATGACAGTGCATAGACAAAGAATGCTTTCTCTATGTGACGGTGCCAAAAACAGCTATTCCATTTGTTGATAAAGTTCCATAAGTTTGCCCATTTTTAAATTGTTTTGAATCGAAGTTATTTTACAAAATGCGCTATAGAAGAGGAGAAGTGTGAATTGTTGCATTTTTATCAAAATCTTAACAATGCGTGTGCAGCTAGGAGGGAATATAAACGCATTTTTCCTAAAGTTCCGGACCGAATAACTTTTGGTAACATAGATCGGAGATATAGGCAACGAAAATCAATTCACAGGAAAAAGTCAGTTGCCGTAGTTAATGAAAATGAAGAATTAGATATTTTGTTGTTTTTCCAAGGTAACAGAAATTAACTACTATTAAAAACCTAATGATGCACTAAACCAACACCTTTTAGAAAAACCGAGTAGATCCATAGAAGATGCCCATAAGAATTTAGATAAGTTAGCAACCAAAAATCAAAATACGCTTAAAAACTATGGGTATTATCTTTATAAAATTATGCCAGTTCAAAAATTTGAAAACGCCCATAAAATTGCGCGAAAATTTTGTGAAAATATGTTAGAAAGGAAGGAACAAGATCGACATTTTTTTAATAAAATATTATGGACTAACGCACTTTTAACTGCGGGCATATTTAAAAAAAGAAACACATATTTTTCGGCCATTCAAAACACACGAGAATTATCGGAAATAAAATGTCAGGGCAGAAGGTCCATGGCATACTAACCGGCCAAATTAATTGCCCTAGTTTTTATGAAGGTTCCCTAACCGGCGAAATGTATTTAAAATTTTTAAATCAGGAAATAGAGGTTCTCTTGGATATGTGTTCATTTCGCCAATATACTCAAATAATATAGCACCAAGATAGGGCCCCACCTCACAAAGTTATGTCTGTGGTTAATTGTTTAAACAATAGATACGAAACATGAATCGGTAGGCGAGGAACCGTCCACTGGCCACTGAACAGCCCAGATCTCACGCCTTTAGATGCGTTTATGTGGGGATATTTAAAAAACAAAGTTTATGCTCAGAGAAGTGCCAATATTGAACAGCTTAGGGCGAGAATTTTATACTACATAAACGACCTTAAACAGAACAATCAAATTTTTATTACCAATGCAAGAAATAAATTAAAAAGCGACTTCCGAGCTTGTATCCATAGAAACATATTCAACAATTGTAATACTTGTGTTTTTTTTTATTATCAAACATGTTAAGATACGAATTTGTATATAATAATAAAAAATTATTAAAACATTGATTTATTTTATTTAAATCAACTTTTAAAGTTAAATAGCTCGGAAATGGCTTAAGCAAATGTAGCCAAATTATATATTTTTGTAATCGAAGAACAAAGATTTTTCGTTCTGAGGAAAAATATACAGGGCGTTCCATTAAAAAATATATATTTTTTTTGTTTTTCACAGTTTTTGCAACACCCTGTATGGACAAAAATAAATTTTTTGGGAACTAATTCTCAAGCACTACAAGTTTCCTATTTACATAATTTTTCTACATAGTGGCACAAAAAAGTTAAGGAGGAGGGGAAAATATAAAAAATGACCCTGTACACTCGTAGATACATGTATTCCTCAAATTTCGAAATATTATTTCGAGAATCCGAAACTAAAACAAGTAAAAAAGTTCGATCATCATCATATTGATATGTTTTCACTTAAAAAAATCAATAAGTGGATTAATAATACAGATGGATGATGGTTGCGAATTTTTAAATAAATTATATAGTAATATAATACTTATTTATCCGTATATTTTTAAACTGAAAACTATAAAAGCGTTTCGGATCCTATTGCGGCGAGTCCAGGGGCAATAGGGTCCTCAGCTAATACAAGTAAAGAAGGTATTAGCGTCTAGAGAGGTGCCAGTCACGAAAAGTCTTATCTTGCGCCATGTCTTCGTGCAGTTTGTCGCTAGAGCCTTCGTGGTCGAGAGGTGTAGATGATTGGGTCTCATCTGGACGGTCCGGGTTCAAACTCCATTGCTTTTTTTATTAAACAGTTTTTTCTTGATTTTGGGTATCATTGGGTTAGCACTTGGTTAGTTTCCTTTTCTTGAGCCCCCGTAGCGAGCGAAGCCAGCGGAAAGCTATGGGAAAAGTGAAATATGACGTATCAAATGTAAACATTCTTGATCAGGACTTTCCGTGACTTGCATCTCGCTAGCGTCTAGTAAGAAGGTGGATGATCACCATATTGATATGTTTCACTTAAAAATACCATACCTTCATTGGGCTCAAACATTCACCAAATTTTTAACTTAACCGGGTCGCATATCCGTATCGAACATACAGGATTGCACTTATCATAAGGTGACTATAATATAAATCTGAGCCAGAATACCCCCGTTACATTTTATTTTCAGTTATTTAAACACTTCATGCATGGCCAGTATACCGTATACCGTATGATGGGAGGATTCAAGAAATAATGAATAATAACCTGTTTTGCTTCTTCTTCTCGAACTACTGGACCAAACTCATTGAAAATTGAAGTAAGTTCCATGGATTGACTCTTATTTATCTAATAGACAACAGGTAGTAATAAGAAAATAAGCCTCCACAGAAACGCCGACTTCTGTACTCTCTGCCAAGGGCGTCGTTTGAAAATCCATACCGTGTTCGCCCTCACCTTTCACCTGAGGATTCTGAGGCATGACATTTTCCTCATCAGACATGATATAGATAACGTCTTTAGGAGAATCGATCGGATCGTACCAAGGCTCAGCATCAAACAAAGGCGAGGATCGAAGACAGTCCGTCAATTCAATGAACACCTCAGGACATTGACTATTCCCGCTGTCACTTACAGAAGAAGACATCACGAGGATCAAAAGAAAAATTAAGTCTCGCATATGCGGAACGTATTTGTACCTGGCCGAGATCCCTTGACAAGCCCCGCCCATTAGCGGACGACACGAACCAATCAGAGCGCGTTGCTTGGATATACTCAAACAGACCGAGACGTTTATCCTCATTCTTTCTCGAGTAGATGCGTGACAGAAGATTTTTCAAGTCTCAAGAAGTGAAGCGGAGCCAAGCCACGTGCGCCAAGCAAAGCCGAAAAGCCAAGCCAAGCGAAGTTGCGAAAAGAAGCCAAGCTTTAATTCCAAGGTGTGCATTGCGATTTCCATCGACGAAGTGACGACAAGCCACAACAGAAGCGACGCCAAGACAAGCCAACGGACAACGCGACGCAGTTTCCCGCATCTACACCTCTATCTTCACAATACTCTGCCAATTTTCGATCGTTCCTGTTAGTCCTGGAACTATTCCAATGCTGATGTTTGCAGTTCAAGTCTCCAATGATTATCTTTCGGCTTGAGTCTTTTGTAGTTCCTCTATGTCCTCTTCATGTATCAGATCTTGGGGCGGAAAATAAACCGAAGTTATCTTGATATTTACACGTCTCGTGGAGACTTTTATGGAGACCGCCTCAATCTCTGAGTCCATTTCGATTCCTAGATTTGTATGTTCTATTTCATCGCTTACTACTAGAGCAACCCCACCTCCTATGGGGTTAACTCTGTCGTGCAGGTAGGTGGCATATCCTGGGAGTGTGAAGTTTATTAATCGGTTGATCCTGGTCTCTTGCAAGGCGGACAGCCGGATTATGTCGTTGCAGAAGTTCTTGGATTTCAATCCTGTGACATCTGAGGCCCCAGATGTTCCACGACATAATTATGAGGCGTTCTATATCTTCATTGTCCATTCAAGGAGGAAAAAGCTTCCTGTACCATTTTTTGGGGCAATGCTACCATAATAGCATAACCTGACCTTGAATCAGGCTCTTTATCGGTTCCATGCATCTCTGTGGGGCTGCAGGCAATGAGTAGGTCACTTTTGCTTTCTTGTTTTTGTCCGGCGGCGTCGGCCTGTGCGGAGCTTGGACTCCCTTTTGCCTGAGCGGCGGGTTATTACCCGCCGGTTTCTGGGGCGGGTTTTCACAAATGAAAACAAAAATCTTAATTTTAAAATTCTTGACAAAATGGCGAAGGAAATTTATATTATAAATTATTGTGTTTAAAATTCGCCAGGGGGAAATCCTGAAGTAGTTAAGATACCGTATGATGGGAGGATTCAAGAACTAATGAATAATAACCTGTTTTGCTTCTTCTTCTCAAACTACTAGAGCAAACTGATCGAAAATTGAAGTGAGTCCCGCGAAATTACGATTTTTGAGAAGCTATAAGTTTTAAATTTTCAACCTTCGGACTTACGCATTTGGCAGCAGCCCAGTGTTGTCGCTTTAATATTTCACTTCACGCATAGCTCTCCGCTCGCTCCGGGGTTCCAACCAAACAGACACAAACCAATAGGCAATACCCAAAATCAAGAAAAACCACTTTGAAAAATATATGCGTGGAGGCTTACTTAGACGCGATTCGGTCAACCTGGCCTACATTACCTGATATTCCTACGCGCAACAGCAAATCATTTGCTCAAATGCAAAAAATAACAGCACGTTTAATTTACATTTTTAAACTTACTGGTTAGAAATCTGAAATAATCCTCACTTAATATCATATAGCTTATCCAGAAAAACTAGATTCTATTTAGAAATATTCACATCTTAATTGCCTGTAATTTGAAATAAAGTGATATGTCACCGAAGAATGAATATTTTGTCTAGTGTAATGAACACTGATTTCACCCTTTTATGTACTTACTATGTTTTCATCATTTTCTTCACCTCCGGTTCATTTGCTAACACCAGGTTCAGAGTAACAGTGTGTTGACGCCCTATTTCGATGAAAATAACTTATCTAAACGCAAGAGGCAACTACCCTCTTCCTCCTGCTAGTAGTCAGTACTGGCATACCACTTTTCTGTATTTTGATTTAATTATACAAATTTAATAAAACTTTTACTCGGTTAGACCACTTTCTTTTCAACTTATCTTTGAGATTTTTAAATTCAACCAATTAAAAAGGGAGCATTTCTTTCATTAAACCAGTAGTTGACCCAAAAAAATTCCGGAATTTTTGTTATTGCTTAATTGTTTCAAAAGTTCGCCAAAATATAAGCTGTGACCACTGATCTATACGAATGGATAAGCAATAACCTTTCGCCGAAATGGCTAATTTACGACGTCAAAATGTAAACAAACTCTAGCAAATCTAGGGATGATTGCGTTTGCGCACTGTAACAATGCTTATTGTAAGTCGAGAACGTGAGCAGGTCCGTACTTATAAATTTATTTTGGTATAATAGTTTTGATTTTTGTCTGAAAACTTCCTCAGTACATAGTACATTATTAAATTCACTTGGAAGACAACTCTCATCAATCACTTGCACACACATTGTTATTTGGTAAAAATCTCAATGAAAAACTAAGTTTGCACCATATATTGCCTAAATCATTTGAGTAAATCATAGATAAATACCATGGATGAATATATATGTGTTCATTGGGTTATTTTGGCGGCTTAAAAGCAAATACCAGATAAAACAGAATAAAATACACAAGCGTCTAGAGATCAGGCGTAATTTTCGATGCAGCGAAACGAATAATAGGTATTATTATGGCTTTGCATGACCCTCCGCTCGCTACGGGGCTCAATCAACAATAACTAACCAAGTGTTAACCAAAACTAACCCAAACTAACACAAAATTAAGAAAAAAAAGGTAAGTTAATAGAAAACAATAAACAAAACATCTGTCGCGACCGACGGGAATCGAACCCGCAGCGCAGGAATGACAGGCAAGCACTCTGCCTACTACACCAACGAGGCGTTGTAGAAGTTTTGCTAGAACGTAGATACATGGATTCGTTTCGCCGCATCGAAAATTACACTTGATAGACGCTTCTTAAAATACGAGGTTAACTGATCGCGATATTTCAGTTCGTAGTGCACTTGTGAATGCATACGATTTAAAGACCTGCAATTGGCAAGTATATGGCCCTCCGCACGCTTCGTTCGCTCCGGGGCTCAAGAAAAGGAAACTAACCAAGTGCTAACCCAAGCAATACCCAAGAAAAACCCAAAAATCAAGAAAAAACTGCTTACATAAAAAAAACCAAAACCGACGGGATTTGAACCCGGATCGCTGAAGTGAAGGCCAACCATGCAGACCCCTTGACAATCTGCTGACTTGCAAACAACTGGTTGCAGCGCGGAGACATGCGTCACCTCACGTAGCTAGCCAATCACGCGCCTCTCATTCACAAGTGCACTATGAACTGAAATCTCGCTAACTGATCAGCTGTTATTTTGTAGGCAGAAGTTTAGAACGTAGAGACATGAGCCGCGTTCGTTTTTGTCATCTTTTTCCTCGATTTGCACTGAAAATTTGACAGTCATGAGTTCTGTGTATTTAAAAGGAAAATCCAAGTCACGTGCCTGTCAAAATGTTAGAGCAAATCGAGGAAAACGATGACAAAAACGAACGCGGCTATGGATTCGTTTCGCCGCATCGAAAATTACGCCTGATCTCTAGACGCTTCTTAAAAACAGAGGTTAACTGATCAGCTGTTATTTTGTAGGCGGATCGTTTCTAGATAGATCGACCAATAGGAGAGGCCGATTTTCACATAGTGGCCTAGGCCTGTAAAGGATCTTAAAATTCTTATCACGATATCAACCCTACTAGAAAATCACGTTATACACAGTGGCGGATTTGCAGTCTCGGCCGCCCTAGGCCCCAAGCTATCAGCCGCCCCTTACTTTACTGACCTAGGTACGTAATATACTATTTTGACACGATTGGGGCCGCCCCTAAATCTGGCCGCCCTAGGCCCGAGCCTTAGGGTAAATTCACCACTGGTCATACAACTTATTGCAGGGTTATTTAGATATATTTTAGATGTTTACGCCTTAATAATACTAATACCTATACTATTAATACTTACTGAAAATAGGAGATTCCCGGGATAGCGCCTTTGTTTCGACAACGATTAACCATATCTACAAGTATGCATACTCATAATGTAATGATCAGTAATTGATCACTCAATCAATAAGCTAAAAAGCAGTCTCAGTTTTTTAAAATATAGTCAAAAACCACACACAAACACTCCTTACTCACTTGGAAGGCGTTCAAAGCACACTAAACTAACCAACCCACATCCCAACCGAACAAAAACAAATAGCGAATGGCCGAATGGCGTAGCTTGGGGGTAGGTCGTAGATTCCGTTTGCCCGGTTTGCCGTCAATCGATACTAATTCGATTCTACTTTACGAAACTACGAGCTCGGTACGGGCCTGGAAAATCGACAGTAATCGACCGCGTGGCTGAACAGCTGGCGATTTTGACATTTGTCTGACGGATTGAGTGTTATTGCGCTTGATCAGTAATGCCGAGGTATCAAAAAATATGACTGGGAATCGTGCGCACAAACACATTTTTTCGCCCACGCGTAATCAATTTCTCTTCAGATGACACATGCATTATGCTGATCCATTTGTATAGATCAGTGGCTGTGACACATTAATCTGAAATAAGTCCCATAACTACTTAATTTATAACTTGCTGTAGTCTATTTTCATTCTCTAAAACTTAAAAAAAATATATTCCACTCGGCATTACAGTGGGTAGAGATAGAAACTCAGAATCTCACACTGATCTATCAGTCAGCCCTATGGATTCTGGGGAGGGCAAAAATTTGACTAATAGGCTACACACATCCACGAACATATATATTGTGACCTACAATATACGCACCACGAGAACGGAAGATCATCTCGAGGAGCTGCAGCAAGAGATAAAATCCATTAACTGGGACATAATAGGATTATCCGAAACACGCCTACCCGGCAAGGAAACGACAACGTTAAAATCAGGCCACCTGCTCTATCAGAAAAATCAAGATGTAAACCACCATATCGGAGGTGTTGCTTTTCTCGTTAATAGAAGAATGAAACACAGAGTGACTAAGTTCTGTGCGGTATCCAACCGAGTTATATACCTAATGCTGGAACTGAACAAACGTTATGCGATTCAAGTAGTAAACGTATACGCGCCTACAAGCACCTCGGAGGATGAAGAAGTAGAACAACTGTATGAAGACATAGGCACCGCAACGCAGCAGGAAAAAGCGCACTTCATAGTCATAATTGGGGACTTTAACGCCAAGGTTGGAAGAAGGAAGCTTGAGGACTCTGACTTTATTGGTCATGATGGACTGGGAGAAAGGAACAACAGAGGGGAAATGCTAGTAAATTTCCTAAATAACGAAAATCTCTACTGCTTAAATACATTTTTCAAGAAAGCACCACAACGAAAATGGACTTGGAAAAGCCCAGACAACTCAACGAAAAACGAAATCGACTATATCCTCTCTAACAATCGAAAACACGTAAGGACGTTTCAGTTTTGAATAGAGTCGACACCGGAAGTGACCACAGAATGGTCCGAGCAACATCAAGTTGGAAAGAAAAAAGCTTGTTAAAAAACCCAGATTGGCGACAAATGAGGAACTCAGGGCGAGACACGAGCAATATCAAAGGGAAGTAACAAGATATTTACCACCAGAAGAAGCTCTAGAGAATATGGCCATCAACCAGTTAAATGAGAGAATTACATCATCTTTATATGCAGCAACAAAAAAGGTATGCTCTAAACTAAAAAAGGAAAAATACTACAGACTCAGCGAAACAACAATTTAAATGATGAAACAGAGACGGGAAATGGAAAAAGAGTCAGAAGAGCATAAAGCACTCAACAAACGTGTAAAAAAGGCTATCCGCAAAGATCGGAGAACATACAGCACCAAAATCATTCATGACACGATCGAGAGAAACAGTAATATGAGAGTCCTCCAGTATCGACTGTCAAATGGAAAAAGACGACTCAACAGTTTAAGGAACAAACATGGCGTGATCGTATCAGGCCCCCAACAGATTGCTCAGGTTACGGAGAGATTCTACTGTGAATTATACTCGTCTGTGATGCCTAATACGGAAGACACTCATCAGCATATCTTGGTGTGCAACACAGGTTCAGAAGATATACCGGAAATATCCCTAGATGAAATAAAAATGGCTTTACAAAAAATGAAGAACGAAAAATGCCCCGGAGAAGATCACGTCACAGTGGAAATGCTTAGACTTGCAGGAAATAGGCTGGTGAAAACAATTCAAATCCTGCTTAATAAATGCCTAGAAGACAGCAAAATACCAGACTCCTGGTGCAATGCGGAAGTGGTACTGCTATTCAAAAAAGGAGATACTACTAATACCGAGAATTATCGCCCCATCAGCTTGCTTGCTTTACAAGCTTTTTACCAAGATTATTACCAACCGTCTTTCGAAGAAACTAGACTTTTACCAGCCAGTAGAACAGGCAGGTTTCCGAAACGGATTCAGCACAACCGACCATTTGCAGACGTTACGGACCCTAATAGAAAAAACCACCGAATACAACGTTCCTATATGTCTGGCATTCGTCGACTTTCACAAAGCATTCGATTCAATAGAAACATGGTCTTCCTTGAACGCCTTCAATAAAGCCAGAATAGATTCAAGATATAGTATTCTTATTAAAAATATCTATGAGAAAGCAACAATGCACGTAAGAATCGTTAAAAATATCAGAACAAATCAAATTGAATTGAATCGAGGAGTACGTCAAGGAGACACAATATCACCGAAGTTGTTTACCTTGGCGCTTGAGGATGTTTTTCAGAAGTTGGAATGGCAATAGAAAGGGGTTAAAATTGATGGGACGTTTCTGAGTCAACTGCGATTTGCTGATCATATTGTTGTAATTTCAAACAACTCGGACGAGCTGGAGGAAATGTTACGGCAGTTGAACGAAGCTTCTAAGAGCATAGGTCTAAAAATGAATATAAACAAAACGAAAGTAATGATCCCTAACAACATTCAGATCTTCCTAGACAATCAGATTATTGAGAATGTCACCGAATACATCTACCTCGGACAGGTTGTTAAAGGAGAATCAAAAGGCTGAAGTAACCAGACGCGTGCGGCTTGCTTGGGCTGCTTTCGGCAATGCTTAAATATCTAGACATCCCAATAAATTTAAAACGGAAAGTGTATGATACGTGCATTCTACCAGTGGCGACGTATAGTCTGGAGACTATGACGCTAACCAAATACAGCGCAAGTCGGATGAGAATTACTCAGAGAGCAATGGAGCGAGCAATGCTGGGGATCTCTTTAAGGGGCAAGATGAGAAATCAGGAGATCAGGAGGAGGACTAAAATCGTTGATATAGTCGAGAGAGTGGCCGAATTGAAATGGAGCTGGGCGGGACACGTAGCGAGGAGAGATGGACCAAGAGGGTGATACAGTGGAGGCCTAGAGAAACAAAGAGAAACAGAGGAAAGCCATAGAGAAGATGGACGGATGACATCAAGGAGTTAGTCGGTAGAGACTGGCTTAGAATTGCCCAAAATCGACACATATGGAGAGCTCACGGGGAGGCCTATGTCCAAAAGTGGATTAACGAGGGCTGATGAAGAAGAAGAAGAAGACTCGGCATTAAGACCTTAAATCCGTGAGAAGATAAAAATCAATTTGCTAAAACGTTAATTCTGAGCGATGGCAACCCAAATCAAGCGATAACATTCTTATAATTCTCTAGATATTGTCTATCACTTCGATAGTAAGGCATTAAATCCGCAGAAAACACAATTAAAAAAAATCAATAACCCTTAGTTTTGTTTGTATGACAACCTAATTTAGATGTAACATACCTTTATTTCCTTAACGCTTAAAGAAATTTTAAATCGATTGCAACACGTTTTTTTAATGATTGAACCCAATGATGTTTTTCCCCCAATTAATTAAAAAAAATGAACCTAGCCCCAAAGAGACGTATTGCAAAGCGCGGCCCCTGTCGTCGGGTCGTTTGAGCGCCACTCGTTCTAGCCAGCTAAACGGAAAAAGCTCGGCTGGTGTTGTAACGAGTGGTTAGATTCGCTCATAAAATTAACCGGTTCCTAATTTCGAACTATCAAAAAAAAAAAACGAAAACAATGGCGCAATTATAACTTCTATCAAGGAAACACAATCTAAAATTTAATGAACACTATATTTGCTACTAAATCCTTTTTTTTGCAAACACAGCAACAATCTATCTGGAGAAAAAAGTTATATTAAAATGTGGTGGAGTAGACAAAAGAATGTTAAATGACTTAAAGTAATTAATAAAATAAACAGAGTACAATATGAAGATTGTACGTACAGAGACCAATTCAGTTGGAAAACCTCGGTTCTATATGCCTTATCACTAAATGCACTAAACTACTTATCAAAGTGATCACTTGGCGCAGACTAAGCTTCTTACAACTAGGTATGCGTGCGCTAATAGCTGCACTGATGGTGATAATAGGCCGCAATGAGCGGACACAATGATTAGATCAAAAAAAAACTTGAGAAGTTAATAAAAGCACCAGATCAGATTAAAACTATGGTTAGCTTGATTCAGATGATAAAAAGATAAAATTCAGAGCAGTTATATCTGCCGACTAATGAATGAAAAGAATGAAATTATCCAGCCAGCACTTAACTTTTAAAATGAGAAAACAACTCAAAGCAATTAGATTAACTGGTCCGATAAACCAGTGAATAAATGTAAATTTAAATTAATTAAAATCAATGAGCTACCTCAATTCAATGTTTGATTTATATCAATAAAAGCAAACGAAGAGTAAACATAAGACACAAAACTTATACCCAAATCCCGTCGTCGAACTCTGTCGATGGCCTCTAGTGCGGGAACCACCAGTTAAGGCCTTTCGTCAGCCTTCCAGGGAAAAAAAGGTTGTGGACCTGCTTCCGGCCTTTCAGAGAATAAGTTGCAGTTCTTTAACTAAAGTTCTGGCCCAGCAGAAGAAATTGGTTCATCAAGTAAACTTCTGCCCAGCAGAAGAAATCGATTCATCAAGTAAACTTCTGGCCCAGCAGAAGAACCCTCAGACTCGGACTTGAGGGTGTATTAGAAGAGATTCGACGGTCTCGGTCTTATGGGACGAACGTGGAAACCGCTAGTACAGCTTGTAGAGCCCGAAAAATCGGTCGTGTTAACACACAAACAGAAACCACACAGTAAATCCCCTATCAAAGGGTTGCATTATATCACAATACTCAAAACGTGCAGTTTCTCGCTATACTGGCAAACGTTCCCCAGGCGAGCAAACTAGAAAATGCCTCTCCAACGTTCCGTCTTCCGTCAATTTGCCTTAAATTAAATACGGCGATACAAGTAGTAATGGGCTGAAAACTTGACAAGTGATTCGATACAAGGAATAATTCTAAGAAAATAAACGCCTTAATTATCGGTTATTATGATGATAAATGACGGCGGAAGCCACGAATAGTGAGCTAAAATTATATTCTTCCAGAAAGGCTAGGAAATGCTCTAACAGGAATGAAAAACCTTCAAAAATTTAAATCGAGAATAAAAAACGCGCGATACCTAGCCCATTCCTATTATTTGGCATAAACCTTACACAAAAAAAACTGGTCAGCTGTACCGAACGAGAAATATATTTAAAACAGAGGTCCAAAAACCATCTCCGGAACATCAACCTAGGGTTCTCAAAAGGTAATAGAATATTCAAACTGAAATTAAATTATGGTTCAATAAGTCAAATGCAGCGTATTTGCAGGCTAACAGAATTCTTTAGAAATTTAAATCGACTCGCTGGCTGTTTACGATAATATAATGCAAATCAAGCCAAGTTAACTTAATAATAAGGTACATACATCGATTAAGAATACAAATATATAACTAACCTATACTTAAAATATAGTTAATTTTACATTGAGAAAAGAGGCAATTTCAAGCGAATTATTAAATTCAGAATTAATAAACCGATGAGTGCAAAATACAGCGTAATTTTTCCCTAAATGCGGCATATAAATGAAATTTTAAAATTGGCAAAATCGAACTGTTACACGATATTCAGGCATTAAATACGCAAAAATAAAAGTTTAATTCCTATAACACGTAGTTACCTTTAATGACAGCCCAAATCTGAGCATAACGTTCCTATGTATTTTTCTATAATTACAAATCCCATTTTGTAGCAAGACCGTAAAACTTCGACAAAATAAAATGCAAATTTTCACTAATCCTTAGTCCTTTTTAATGCTATTCGAAATAAAAAATTTATTCTCACAATTACCATTAAATTTCTAGAGGACAGTTATACTTTTTCGCTAGTTACACATACTTAAAGCTAATTAATACTACAACTTATTTTCTAGCCTTTAACGTATACCTCGGAACCTACGATTCTATGCCTGTAGATCTGATACTAAAATCCTCTTATTCCTTAAATACAAATGGTTGCCATCAAGAATTAATTTCGGTCTGTTTTTGGGCATGGTATCTCGCGAGAAAAACTAATTTTGACTTCTGACTATCTACTTTCGCACGTGAAGACTCTATTTTTCTGACTGCCTTTTCTCCAGGATATTTTCCGTTTTATACCTTAAAATCTGGAATTTCACAGATGCTCACAGGTGTTGCGTGGCCCCAAATTTTGAACTGGCAAAAACGTTAGTTTTACATGTATTATACATTCCAATCTCCCTTTTATTATGCCGCCCTTTGATAGTTCGGTTAACTAAGCTTTGATTATCACTGTTTACATTATTGATCCATTTCGTTTTTAGCTTTTAATTCCTACCGTATTTTCTAAATAGGCAATTAAAATTGTTGGTTAAAATAGCAGATGTTCAACATTCCAGAATTTGGCTTTCTATTGGCTGATCTTTGAGCCGGCCATTGCCAGAGTTTTGGGGCAAGGACCCTGATTTTGGTCGAAATGCGCAATATTTGTCAAGAACTTTACAGGTGGTTCCTTCTATTACGCCGTAGAAAGACGGACGGATGAGATTTAACCTGGCCATTATTAGAATTATTTTCCCATAGGGATTGTTTTATTTTATTTTTCCTACTGCTATCTAGTTCGAAGTGTAGTTGATTTGCTTATGTTCATCGGCGAATTAGAACGAAATTTAATTTACTTTTTCTTGATAAAACTATGAATTAATTTAATAAATAAATTAGTTAAAATTAGTCACGAACCGCCGTAGAATTACACTAGAATCATACAACGTTTCGATTGACAATCGTTTTAATTACCTACGCAGTTTATTTAAGTGACGTTTTTCATTAATAATATCATACCCTATATTATAAAATACCTACAGATATTACATAAGCGTCGGTTAACGGCTGCCTTTACAATGTGATCCAATTTACCAGAAAACCGCAGTTATGTGAAGTAGCAGAAGCTCACGAGTTTTTGCCGATCGAGAGGAACGTTATGTATTAAACTGTTTCCGTCTGATGGATATTGAAATTCGGTTTTCGTATTTTACCAATTTCGCAAGATTATGTAAGCGTTTAAAACCGCCTGGTTTTGTGACGAGTGATTTCCTCATGTAGAAGCAGAGGAGACCGTGACAGGTTGGCGCGGAATCAATTTCATCATTATCAGTTTTAAGTATTTTCAAATTCTTTGAAGCCAATATGTATTAGCTGTGAATTGATATTTTGATATATGAATAATAGAATAATTTCAGCTGTTAATGATCAGGATTTAGTCCATAATTAATTAGGTGAGATGTTGGTAGTTCGTAGTAGCATTCAAATCAACATCTTTTATAGTATTATTTAAAAGTTTCTTGGCATATACCAAAAAATGTCTTCAATTAGGCCCCGTTTGACTACTCGCCAAGTTTACCAGGAACATAGCATTCACCACTACCACAGTTAAATTGCGATTGCTTCCGTAAGGACTTGTCAAATATAACAGACGATCCGAAAAACCGGGCCTCAACCCTCCTACACAGCTTCACTTATGATCTCAATTTAATTTAAGCCTGAACGGCCCAGACTAGACCCCATTTAAGAGATAATTTGCGATAATTAATTCATGAATAAAGATGAGGCTGTAATTTTTGTCAACAAAAAGTCAATTCTAGTTAGGAAATGTACGAATACGCTTTTAGGCTTAATACGATCAAATCGTTTAGATTTATTTCGAAATTTATAAGTAGGAGAGACAGGGGCTGTTTGAAGCAAAATTAATTTTTTTTTAGGGTTCTTTTTAAATTTATATGGAAATCAGTAAATTGATATATGTTACGAACACTATTTACAACATAATTGTAAAAAGAATTTCGTGTACCTAGAATTTTAGTGATTTTTGTTCTGCTCGGGAAAATGAGACAAGCTGCCCCACTAAGGGGCATATTGTCGTAATAACTGGACTAACTTGTTGCTAATAAAATAAATGCGATTATTTTATAAAAAGTTAGAATGGTTTATTTATTTATAATTTTTGAAATCATTAAACAAAAGACAATTCTGAACATAATGCCAATGAGACTAGTAGTTATCATCGGAATCACAATTCCGACATACGTAGTATGAATTCTCATCTATGCAACTTTCATGAGCCCAGAATTTACATCTAACGCATTGCAACCAATCTGCCATTGAGGAACTGTAAAGTTCATGGCACATGATGTACAATGTTTCATCTTCATCTTCAGTTAACATTTCTTCGTCGATGAGTTTTGCTTTTTTAGCTGCTTTTCTTCATGTGATTTCTTTTTCTCGGGTTTATTTCCAAATACTTTCTTCTTAACTTGATTTACTTTTGGCAATTTTGAAGCAGCTATTTCATTTTTATAAGGGTATCTGTCAAAATAGGACACTTTTCCTTTTTCTCCCTCCGTTCTTTTCCCTTCGCTCCCAAGCTTTTGGAAAAGGATGAATATCTCCCGGTGATAATACGGTTACGGCAGACGTTAGTACCTCAACGTTAGGTGTAAAGTGGCTTCGGACACAGTGGCTTTAAGAGCAGCGACTTCGGGAACAGTGACTTCGAGAACAGTGACTTCTATGGCTTCTTGATCTGACGATGAAGCTAATTTTTTTTCTTTCTTTTTTTCTGTGTCATGCATTTCTACTTGAACATCATTATTTTCTGGTGAAATTGTATCTGTTCAACGGATAAATTACAGCCACTCGAAATCCTGACATAATGGAGGAGTGGTAGTATGTGGCAAAGAACTGACAACAATTCCAGGAATATCATACGTACCCGGGATTATTTTTCATCCATGAGCAGAAGTCGCAAATTTTTTAAGAGGACCAAACACCCTTCTGTTCAGCGGATGGATCTCTGGAACAATGGGGTGGAAACGATAGCATTACGACCCCATTTCCTTTGGCAAAATTGAATGCTGGAATCGAAAGATATGATTCGTGATTATTCAGCAAGAGTAGAACAGGCTTACCTTTATTGCGCTTGACATTGTTGACAAAATGGCTACCCAAACTAACCCAGAAGGATTTGCGCTTCTCATACATCCTTGAGGACCGTCGCGGGTGAAATGTTCTTTATAATGGACATGTGGAAATACGAATCAAGAGGTACGCTATTACCACCCGCAGATACTGCAATAACCATCGTTACTAAAGTGCCTCTCTCTGCTGAAACTAATGATCCAATTTGTTTAAAGCCTCTTTTTGCAACAACTCTATCTGGACGTTGGGCCGTGGTGATGTCTGCTTCATTCATGTTATATATGTCGTTTGGGCGGAAATGATGACGATCCAAAACGGCACAGAGATTTTTGAAGAATAGCTCCACATTAGTCTTGTTAAAACTTGTCGCTCGACATAAACTAGTTGCCTGTGGTGTTCGAAAATAGAGAGTCGTGAATGCCTTTTAAGGAAAACCGAAAACCAATCTGGGCCAGCCATTAAATTATCATTCCATGTATTTGGAATTACTATTCCCAAGGCTTTTCCGTAGTCATATGTCGGACTTCCTTTGGAGTAAGATCGAAGTAAATATCTGACAGTTTCAATCCGTGTTTTTTTATAGCCGAACTCGATATGTGATTGTCAAGCTCTGCGTCAGTGACTATTCTGCAAGGGCTTTGCAATGAACATCAAATTCCTCGACCGCTTTTCGTATAGAAAGTGGAGGTTCTCTCAATTTGACTGCCCTGATTGCAGCTGCGGGTCGGCGGGGGTCCGATCGGTTTTTCTTTTATATGTTCTAACCATCTGTATTATAAATTGCATATTTTAAAAACTGGAACAAACTGTTGCATCGAGGCAAGTTGTCTCGTTAAGACAACTTGCCCTGAAATATCCCCAACCGGTATGTTCTAGTATATGATCAAATAACTTCTCGGTTTCAGAATAGAACCCACATACAAAACTATGAAGATATAAGAAACATAATACACTATCATAAAATATACATTTTTCCTACCTTCAAGCTTACTGTTTTGTAGAATCACACGAAACTAATTCAGGGCAAAAAATTACACACATGTCAGGAAATTAGATTATTCGAACTGCCGTGCAGCCATGCAACGAAATCAAATACAATGTTAGAAATTACAGATAACTATATCGACTCAGAAAATATCGAATTGAGAAATCTCAGTACTCTACTTTTGGCGATATAGCGATTACAACTTGCCCCGTTCTCCCCTACATACCTACAGGTTTATCCACGTTAAGTGCCCTATTAAAAAGTCTGGAGAACTGAAAAAGGTAAGTAACTCTTTTCCATATTTGATTTACACCCATAGTAGGTAGACCATGATCTATATTTTTAAAATTTTTCACAAGCGCGGCGTTGCCAATTCTAACCAATACCAATGGAAATAATGTCACATTTTTGTCACTTTAAACGCCTGTAGAATCTTAACGGTCTGACGTAGAGCGAAATAGCTTTCATATCTCTTTCTAAGTTTTAATTAATCATATCCTCTGATATCAACCTCCAGTCAAAACGGAAATTTTAAAGCGAAAAATCCGTACTTCCGGTCAAATCGAAAAATTATAATACGGACATGAAAGGCATTTCGCTCTACGTAAAACCATTTAGATTCTGCATTGATATAAAATAAATTCACTTTTCAAACGTCAATATTTTGAAAACAGATGAATTTGGGTAAGGGTTAAGCTACATGAAATATGTTTGGAATTTTCGATAGATTCCTATACTGCTGTAATATACGATTTGATTTTTTAGTGTTGCACTTCCGAAAATGTTTTTAAAATATAGATAATGGCCAACTCCGAAAGTTATTCAGAATATTACTTAACCAGAATCACAGTGTATATTTAAATCCATACCTAGTTTCAAAGAAATGTATATAGGTATAGGATGTTTCAAAAAACCGGGGGCCAATTTTTAAGGATATATTTGTTATCAAAAAATAAGTCGCAAATTTCGAATATGAAATGTGAGTATGAGTATGTATTAGGTATACGACGCATAACTGTCTCTTATTCTGGACCTTCTGTCTTTACTTTTTCACGCAACCTGGTATATACACAAACATTAAAATTACTATGTTTTGTCAAGTTTAAATTCGCAAATCTATTTGTAAGGGTTTGGATTTGCTTAGCTTGAGTTAATTTTGGTTTACTTTAGTTAATTGGGGTTAACCTGAGTTATTTGCGTTAGTTTTTGAGACTTTTAGTAGTTTCTGTGTAGGTATAAAATCATTGTTTGAATGTTTACGACTTTTTTCATTATAGAAAAATGTTTGAAAATCGCTCTTTTGTAACTTATTAGTGTATTTAAATCTTAACTCGAATTAGATCGACCATGGATAGCTGATTATTACCATCCGCATTTATTTTTGTAAAAAACTACTATTTATGACAACCGCTAATTTTATATCAATAAGAAATTAGTAGTACACCGAGTGCCAAATGCATTTCTATCTGCATAGCCTTCAACAATGTCGTGACTTCTAATAATATATGGTTCGCGGTGCATAGAATCAAGTGCTCTAATAATTACGAGGTTAAAACGACATTAAATGTCTTGTGAATTCCTTCGAGTCGCACAGCATGGGAGATTCAGATTAAATAGTAAGTTTTGTATTCTACGCAAACTATGAAAACAGTTGATATTAAACAAATTCTAATTGCTGACAAATGTCCGTTGTTCGAATTTAAAATAGTACGTGTCACAATATTTAAGTTATGGAAAAATACAAATATTCAGGTAGTCTCATTTGTACTACTGCTAAAATTTTATTTACTCTGCAGCATTAAAACTTCGTAATAAATGCCAGTTGTGTGATATAATTACAAAGGAAATACGTTCTGAAAATATTCTTCATGTTTCTTAATAAGATGATGTTTATATAAGAATACTAGATTGGCCTTCCTTCCTACCGGACAAGATTAAAATAAGTTTTATAGAGTTACACAGACTAATAATTGCAGACTTTGGAATAAAGCTACAAAGACTCATCAAACCAGATAGCAAGAGGAAAGTAAATGCGCAGCAACCAACCACCTTCCAGCAAGCCCTATCTGAACTACCACATCCGGGCGATCACAATGACCCAAACCAACTATGGGAAGAAACAAGAAGATGGATTGAACTGGCCGCAGAGAAATGCCTACAACAAGAGCCCAAACAAATAAGGAAACACTGGATGACGGATAAAACACTGGAACTAGTAGAACAGCGAAGAAATACTAAGCTCTCTAACACAGACCCAATACAGAAAGCTATAAAAACTCGACAACGCAACAGACAAATAAAAACGGAGTCACGCAGGGACAAAGACCAATACATACACACACAATATATGCATGGAAATAGAAAACCATTCGAACCAGGACAATACACACGACCTATACAACAGAGTGAAATATCTTTCTCGTGATTTCAAGCCAAAAACGCAAATAATCCAAGATGACCAGGGAAACATTATAACCGACCAAAAGGGAATAGCGGAAGTATGGAAAAACTATTGCACCAAATTGTACCATGACAACCCCACAACATCTCTGGAATCAGAGAACAGACAGTATGAAATGGAGCCGGGTATTCTTAAGATCGTGGTAGAGGAAGCTATCAGGAAACCAGACAATATAAACGCTGAAACAATTAAACCAATGGGAGAAGCAGGAATAAACAGTATGAATACTATTTGCCAATGCATATGGACATGGCCAGAAGAGTGGGCAAAATCTCTGCTAATACCCATATACAAAAAAGTTTCCCCTGCAGACTGTGCTAACTACAGAACCATAGCACTGGTATCACATGCCAGCAAGATTATGCTACACATACCTAATGCCAGACTAAAATACATCCTGCTGCCAGAGATTGCAGACGAACAATCAGGATTTGTCCCGGGACAGGGTACACGGGAGCAGGTCTTAAACGTAAGGCAAATAATAGAAAAGGCCTGTGCTTCGTGGATTATACTAAAGCGTTTCATAAAGCGAAGTGGCGCAAACTATGGCAAATACTGGAGAAAATGGGAACACTACTGCATCTAATAAGATTAATCAGACAGCTCTACGAGACCAGTACTGCATGCGTCAGCGTAAGTAACACATGCTCCGAACCATTTAAAATACTAGCGGGAGTGCGGCAAGGATGCATATTGTCGCCAATACGCTTTAACATTTACACCGAATACATTATGCGAAAGGTACTAGAAGATTGGAACGGAGGGATCCCTGCTGGAGGCAAACGGATAACGAATTTGAGGTAAGCAGATGATACTGTGATTCTAGCTTCAGAGGAAGCCGAAATGGAGACTATAATGGCCAGACTCACAGAAGAGAGTAGCTCATATGGACTAGAAATTAATAGAGCCAAAACAAAGATCATGATAATAGACAGACAAAATTAAAACTTGCCACAAGGCGACACCGTGGCTGGATTTGCAGTGGTGGAAAGATTTGATTATCTAGGATCAGTAGTTACCAACAAAGGTGGGTCGGAAGAAGAAGTCCGCAAACGACTAGCGATTGCCAGAACGTCTATGGCAAAACTGGTAAAAATTTGGAAAGATCGAGCCATTACCAAAAACAGAAATCTTCGACTGAAACATAGCCTAGTCTTCTCCATTGCAACTTACGCCTGCGAAACGTGCACTATTCGGACCTCAGACCAACGCAGAATAGAAGCGTTTGAAATGTGGTGCTATAGAAAAATGCTGCAAATACCATGGATAGCCCACCGCACAAACGACTTTATTATTCAACAACTCGGTATAAAGACCAGGCTATACCAGACAATAAACAGCGCTATCTGGGATACCTAGGTCATGTGGCAAGGAGGGACGACAATATAGAACGACTCATAGTAGAAGGCAAAGTCCAAGGCCGCCGCCCAAGAGGAAGATCGCCGACACGATGGATAGACCGGACAAAAACCTTGACGGGACAAGGGATGCATGAAGTAATGAGATCTGCCCAAGATATAGAGCGCGAAGTCATTGCGAGCGTAGCAAATTGATGTCACCACACCCTGCAGAAGGGTTATAGACTGAAGAGAGAGAGAGTTAAGTCTTTCCCAACTTACAGAAGCGGATGTGAACTTTCCTTTAAATAGCGATAACAGAGGCTTCTCGTCTATTTATTACACACAAAAAAAGAGAGTAAGTAACGGAGAAATAACTCCAATGCTTTGGCTAGTGCATTCTAACTAAACTAAAAGAATGTGTATTTTGTGTTCCTTGCAAAATATTTCAAACTTTTTCTAATGCCTTTGTTAAGGGATATAACGATTGGAGACTTTTAACTCAGATTATGGAACACATTTGTAATGCAAAATCTTGGTTTGATCTGAATAAATCAATTATTTCTAAAACAACTACTGATTCACTAAATGAGAAGTTGATAAATATGGAAAAAGATAGATGGGTTTCTGTGTTAAAAAATCTAATTTATAGTACCGTTAACTCTTACTCGATCAAAATTTTAGTTTGGGCCAGTTACTTAGATTTAGAGCAAAAATAATAACTTAAAAGCAACAAAATGGAAACTTTTTAAAATTAATTGAAACAATTATTGCAAAGTTTAATGATATATTAGACCATATCACTAGAATTAGCAGAAATCCATCAGATATGCTCATATCCAAAATAAACTTATTTCCCTTTTGGCAAAAAAATAAGACATGAAATAATATCGCTTTTAAAAGTTAGTAAATATTATTCTAATATTAGGATTTCACTCCTGATAGTCACCACAACCGTTTACGGTTTTGCTAAGATTTGTTCTATTAAATAATAAATTCAAGCAAATAGAAATGAGAGCATTTTTTGAGACAGGATTATGTTGTAATGGATTTCTTGGAGACACACAATATAGGTTTGGGGGATTTATGGGGGTAAGGTTATGATAATGGGACGCTATAATGGTTTACAAAAAAAATTGTACATGAAAAAGCGTCTTTAGAAATGACAAGCTTTTTTGTTATTGTAGATTGTAGGAGCTTTACGTTAACCTCTCTATATCGACTAAATGTTGGCAGGCCTTAAAAAATTAAATCCCACCTGTAACACTAAAACCTCTTTCAGATACTGAATAGACAGCAAAACAAAATTCCCTAAAAGTTCTTAGATATGAACTAATAAAAATGTATGATGCCTTATATACCCTCTACTCTAATATTATTAGAGACTCTGAAATTAGAAATATGGCAAATTAATTACTTTAAAAATTAAGTCGTTAAAATATATTTGCTCCATTATTACATGGTATAATGTGTTAAAAAAAATAATATCGTAAGTAAAGCTATGCAGAAATCCAATTCAAATATTATTTTAATGTTAGAGCAATCCAAAACATAGTTTATTTGAGTACGAATGTAAAGAGGAGGCTCCAAAATATCCAGGAGACTAATTTAAAATTAATTGTTACTTTGTAATATTGGCTACTGTATTTAATAATTCGAATAATCATCTACCTAGCTGTCAAATCATAAAATTAATAATCAAAATACGTATTATACCTGTCAAATTGTATTCGTTACGTGCAGCTGCTGGGGAAGGCGGTGAACGATCAAATGACATGTTATACAGGGTGATTTACGGTAAATGGCACCATAAAAGTATCTGGAGAACGGCTTATTTAAACTTTTTGAAATTTGTCATGTGGCTATTTACAAATATTTTCCAAATCGCAGTGTTGTCAGATCTATCCGAAACCTATTGCAACTTTGTTATTTCAAATAGAAACCCCTTTATATTATTATGTTTTTAGATTTTCCACAAAATTCTGACTAATTTGATATGTCACAAGATATACTTATTTTCAATTGTTCTTGAGATATAAACAATTGAAAATCGGCATTTTCTAGCTTTGAAATGGCCGATATGGGCGAAACGATTGGCACTTTCCTGTCTTAGTTTTTATTGGTAATTCCGATATAACTGTAAATATATATTTAACTTTTTGCCTTAATTTTGTAGAAAAAATATTCTCCTGAAATAGTCGGAAGTAAATGTCAAACGATAAACCATAAAAAATTAGTATAGGAAAGTGCAAACTGTTTTGTCCAACTCAAAAACCGTTTAGATTTTACAACCATTCAAAGTTGGAATTTTTCGATTTTCAATTGTATATATCTCAAACACAATTGAAGATAAGTATATCTTGCGATTTATCAAATTATCCAACATTTTGCGGAGAATCTAAAAAACAGATAGTATTTAATATATATTTAAAATAACAAAGTTGCAATAGGTTCCGAATAGATCTGGCAACACTGCGATTTTGAAAATATTTTTAGAAGATGCATTGCCACATAACCAATTGCAAAAAGTTTAAACAATTCGCTCTTCAGATCCTTCTAAGGTGCCATCTACCGTAAATCACCCTGTATATGTAATACCATTGTTAAAACGTGGGAGCTCGCAACTGTTGTATTAATAGTTTTGTAAATATACATTAAAACGAAGTGTGCTTATAAGATTACACGGCATAAGTGAAAACTAAAACATAGATGATTAATATTATCAAATACAAGTATTTTTTATGTTTTATGTTTTAAAATTAATTACTTGCCACAACCTTGATATTGAGCGTAAAAATTTACCTCGAAATCTCCCATAAAATTTGTTTCTTCCAAATTTCGACATTATTCCAAAAATTATTTGGGAAAAACAAAAATAAAAAACGTATTTCAAAAATGAAGGCCTTGCGGACCCATGTTTATATGAACTTTTTATTTTAAAAATACCTGAGGAATTGTCTTGTGAAATATCGGACACATATTAAGAAACACCCTGTAGAAATTACGATGCCAATAAACTCTTTTGGCTGTACCTATACAGTATCATAATTAATCATAAGTCCGTATCATAGGGGAAAAAATTATTAAGAGAAATGGTAAAATTTGACTTCGGCAACAGTATCTGCTTTAAATTAGTCCGAAAATATTGTAGATAACTGCAAGCAAACGGCACTCATTAACTGTCAGAATTTACATATTCTTCAAAAATGGCTAAAACATCATTTTTACAGAATTCCATTAATTAAACAAAATCCCATTGTGACGTATGTGGGACTAGAAATCATAACATAAATATTAATCACTTAAAAAGACGTTGCGTTAACTCTAAACTCATAGCGATAATATTAATATTGTAATTTTTATGATGTGCGTAATATTTGCTTTAATTTAAGTTTATTTTAAATTTTGTCGTTTCTTTTATCCCTGGAACTGAAATGCATTGTTTGTTGTTTTTGATGCAGATCTATACAACGTATAAAGGGAATTGTCTTTTAGTTATGAATTGATTAAATAAATAAATACATGAATTAATGAGTGAATAAATAAATTATTAAATAATAAAATAAATAATAAACACGGTCCTGAAATATGACGCGAAGGTATTGCAAAATTGCTTTGAGAGTTTCGGAGTCGAAATATATTGATTGGCAACATTATCCTTTATTAAACGATTAGTACACCAAATTATATCATAGCATGTTTTTGTTGGCCGAATAAGAATAAAATCAACAATTTAAAAAAAATTGTTATATCAGTCTAGAAATGGGACGCGAACTTATTTTTCATCAGCTGTTGAGCACGTTTCTTGGTCGCGTTAAAATGTCTTATTAAATTATTTAAGCATGGTCAGTTTTGGCCTAATTTGCTGTAGAAATTTCTAATTTGCGAATAGTTTTGTATTTTTACAGGTGTTTGTAGCAAAACGGGAAACGTTTCTTTTTAACCTTATATTATTAAATGTGGATTATCGAGATAAAATAAAATGTATTGATTTTACATTCATCTATTTGTAATCCTAAATTGTAAATTTTGTTCTCGAAACAGAATAAAATTTACTGCCCCTAGTCGAAGATTTATATTGAATTATTTTTAAGATTTCAATGTAAATGTAAATTCTTGAGATAAAATAAAATTTATTGATTTTAGATGGATATTTGCATTAAATTATTTGCATGATTCAGCTGTAAATGAATCTAGCCAAGGTATAATAAAATTTATTGATCTTAATCCAATGCTCATATCAAGTTTTTTTAACCTTAAATTAAATTTAGATTCTCGAGATAGCATAAAATTAACTACTTTAATATCCGATATATACATCTTTTGATAACTTTATAAAGGACCTAAATATCATGAATACCGTTGTTAGAACAACGGGTTTTATGGCAATTATCTTCCTGGTAAAGTTAAAAAGAGATGGACACATCAAGCTTTAGTCAAACATTTCATTAAGTTGCTTTCAAAATTAAATTGTAAATTTGTCAATGTAAATGTTGTAATTGTAAATGTGAATTCTCGAGGTAGAATAAAATTTATTGGTTTTAACTGAAGATGTACATTGAATTATTTTCAAAATTAAATTGTAATTGTATGCTCTAGAAATAAAACGAAATTTTTACTGGTTTTAGTTGAAGATTTTCATTGAATTCTTCTTAATATTTTAAATTTGTAAGCTAGATTCTCAAGATGAAATAAAATGTATTAATTTTAGTCGATATGTACATTAAGTTGCTTTTATCTTTAAATTGCAAATACGAATTCTCGAAATAAAATTAAAATGTATTGATTTTAAGCAAAAATTTACATTAACTTATTTTTAGCAGTAAATTGTAACTGTCAATTCTCGAAATAGAATGAAATTTTACTATTTTTAGCTAAATATTTACAACAAATTATTTTTAACCTTAAGTTGTAAATATGAATTTTAGAAGGAGAATAAAATTTATTTAGTCAAAAGTTTACATTAGATTATTTTAAAGATTAAACTGCAAATGAAAACTCTCAAGGTAAAGTAAGATTTATGAGCATTAAGTTATTTTAAGATTAAATTATAGATGTGAATTCTGGAGGGAAAATAAAATGTATTTAATCAAAACTTTGATAGAGTTACTTTTGCACAAAA
>MU182517.1:279928-298783 GCA_016904865.1 Pissodes strobi | reverse complement strand
AAATCTTTTACACATAAGTGAAAAATTATTAATTTAGTATGTATATGTTTATTTGCAAAGAAAAAAACAAAAATTATATATTTTTCTGAAAACTGAACTTTCGCCTGTCTACTTGTTAAATATCTTCCTTTTAAGACATCTTCACTAGTATATTATACTATTTTTTTGCACGATCAAATATTTCGAATAATTATTAATAAATTCCTGGGTAAATTCATAAAAATAATAAACAACAGATATAAGATATTTTAAAGGTAAATATAAGGTACCTTATAGCTAGTGGATTGAGCTCTTATGATTGATTAGTGTGCCATAAAAAAATGGAGCAGGAATCTAATATAATATTGAATTAGAAAATGCGTGGAGGGTGGGATGTGCATCCTTAGTTCCCGATAAATCCAGGGAATGGTATGATAAGACCTTCCGGCAGTTTATGCGTTGGTGTACTGAGAGAATCACATGGCTTCGATTAATGTTAAAGAATCCGGAGGTAAAAATCATCCCCCAATCGGGTCTCCGAGGGGATGGCCTTGAGCGAAGTTAACTATCATGCTGGCAGAAAAACCGTAAATCTTGCTACTTGGAATGTCCGTGGTCTTCTGCAAACGGGCAAAACAAACACACATAGTCGAACGAGAGCTGCAGCGATGCAACATATCCGTCGTAGGCTTATCTGAAACACATTGGAAAGGAAGAGGGCACTTCTCAACAACCAACGGAAACAACATATTCTTCTCTGGAAACGATGATAACAGCAGGAATGGTGTAGCTGTCGTACTTTTGGCCGACATTTACGAATCCTTAGCGGCCTACAACACAGTGAATGACAGAATAATAACCATCAAACTACACTCAAAACCAGTCCCCATAAACATTCTACAAATATATGCACCAACATCTGAAGCTGATGAAGAGGAACTTGAAGCTTTCTACGGAACACTGGAAGACACGCTACAAACCATACCAAATAGAGATATAACCTTGATTATGGGCGACTTCAATGCCATACATCATATCAGAAACATAGTTGGAAAGTACGGCATTGGTGTACGTAACTCAAGAGGTGAAAGAATGATAGACTTTTAAACTGAAAATAACCTTACAATCACAAACACGATGTTCAAACAACATATTCGCAGGCTATACACTTGGACATCTCCAGATGGCAATCACAAAAACCAAATTGACTACATTTTAATAAGATCACGCTGGAGATCGTCCGTAACCAATGCAAAGACATTGCCAGGTGCAGATTGCGGAAGTGATCACAAATTACTGCTAGCTCATCTTAGAGTTAAACTACGGAAGCAGCAAATTCAAAAGGTGTCAAGAAAACTGGAAATCACTGATGGACAATTATTTGAGGAAAGATTTAGAATAGAAACCTCAAATGAACCTCTCCTACAATCGGAAACCTCCACGGCCAACGAGAAATGGGAAACCACCAAGAAGATAGTCCAAACAATAATCGATAAACAACCCGTAAATCAATCCCCGAAAAAACAACACTGGATGACGACCGATACACTAACAATTGTGGAAAACAGGCGACAACTTAAAAAGTGGCTTAAGCTCAGCAGAAGAACGCCAGCGATATGCACAACTTAGTCGACAAATACAAAAAGGATACAGGACAGACAAGAACAACTACATTCAGGAGATTTGTAGAGAAGCACAGGTACGTTCAGATGGCAACAATACCAAAGATCTATTCAGACTTTTCCGAAAGATTAATAAACAGTTTGCACCACGCACGTGGGTAATTCAAAATGAGGCAGGGGAAAAGATCACAGATATCCGAGAGATACTAGACGTTTGTAAGATTTACTGTGAGAACCTGTATAAAAACAAACCACAGAAGCAAACCTTGTCAACCAAGTAAGACAGGAATTCCCAATTCTTAAAGATGAAGTCAGGAACGTCATAAAAAGACTCAAATCTGAAAAGGCACCCGGCATCGATGGGATATCTGCAGAAATAATTAAGGCAATAGGTGAGAGCGGTGTGAATGTTATACACACAATCTGTCAGGATATCTGGGAAACTGGATGTTGGCCTTGCGACTGGACTACTTCCTCGTTAATCCCACTTCATAAGAAAGGATCTAAAGAATAATAAAAGGCCTGGAAAAAAACCTGGAAGAACAGTGCTATCATGCTAAACACCAAAAAGAAAATAGTTGAAACTCTAATATTCCCAATATTTCTTTACGGAGCGGAATCGTGGACCATGAAAGCACAAGACCGTAGAAAAATAGATGCATTCAAGATGCACTGCTGGAGAAGAATACTTCGAGTCCCATGGACGGAAAGAAGAACGAACGGGTCTGTCCTTAGGGAAATTAAGGAACCGTGGAAACTATCCCAAATAGTGAACACCAAGCTACTAAAATACTTCGGCCACGTTACAAGACGCAATAATGATGATTTAGAGCGGTTGGTTGTCTATAGCAAGGTGAAAGGGACTAGACCGAGAGGTCGTTCCCCGAGAAGATGGTCTGACCAAATAAAAGAATGCGCTGGAACAAGTTTTAGAGAAGCTGCCCGCAATGCAGTGAATAGGGATAAGTGGAGAGAAGTAGTAAAAAAAGCTGCAACACTACATTAGAATCGTCTATGTGATCACTACCCTTCTGTCAAGAAGAAAAGAAGAAGAAGAGTACTGATAGGCGCATGGAAAAAATCACTGAAAAGGTGATTCTTACCTGTTTTGTGAAGAGAAATGAGACTCTAAAATTTCCTGGCAGTTTATGGGCTGAATACTCGATGCTCAAAAATACAATATTTTTGAAGAAAACTGTTGCTATTTAAAATTTTTTTATTTTAATTGCTTTCCTAAAAAGAAAAAAAGCCAAAAAATCAATAGTTTTTGACAGACATGACATGCAAACATTTTTAAAATAATTTCCTGATAAAGTTCACTGAAATATATAAGTAGCTATGATATTTGAGGTAACAGGAGCGTGTAGGAGGGAAGAGTTGAATAATATGAAAATAAGTGGCATCCAGGTGCGTTTATTACATATAATAAATATTCCCGACACGAAAACTCATGTATCACGGACATTTACGGTTACAAGTCAAGAAATCGAGCCGATCAACTATTTACAGTTTTACAAAAAGTACCAAGCACTACATTCAAAAAAGCGTCGTCCCCTCACTTGCTTCTGGAAATGTGTAACTGCAACGTCACGAACCAGGTTGCAGGCAAAAATACAATAGTAAGTTGGACAAACAAAGTTGCAAAATGCTTATATTTGCAGATCCGTCATCATTTATAGGACATGCCTTTCGAAGGAGTTCTGGGACTATTTGGTAAACCAAGGAGTAGAACAAGCAACGACAAATGACAATGAACAATGGAACATGGAATGTGTTAAGCTTATATCGGCCTCCGGGCTCAAGTGACATCACGGCTGTGCAAGAAATTAGATGGACTGGTAGTGGCACTGTAAAAATCAGCAAACCTATCATTTTCTTCAGTGGAAACGAAAGAGAGCACCAATTTGGCACAGGTTTCATACTCAAGGAAAGCCTGGCAGGGTCAGTCATATTGTCACGAATTGTATTTTTTATCTGTGACGCCACGCCTTACTTAGCGTGTAAGAGAGTAGCTCAGATTTAGGAACGCACTACGTCAAGTCGAGAAGAGATAATAAAGGAGACACATCGATAAAAACAGTAACAAGTTTATTTACAAACAAACTTAACAACGGTTAGACTGTATACTAATAAAGGCGTGCTTAAGATTATAGATGAATTAAGAGTTTACACTATACCCAATTAATATGAAATGCATGTCTTCTCGAGGGAGGCTTAGTTCAAAGTTTGTCTAGCAAGCGACGTCACTATTTTATTAATAAAGTTTATGTGAGCGGAGTTGTCTTTTATTTAGGTATTTGTTCTGATATTTATAAGGTAAGTCTTTTAAGTTTATCACAAACTGCTAAGGCACTTCCACTACTTTTCAAAACTCTCCAAAAACTATCCCTTTACTGGAAATTCTGATACTTCACAAATTCGATTCTCTCTTATACCAAAGACAATCCCTGTGAATTGTCTTTGCTTATACTTTTAGTAGCCCCTAAATGCCGTATACCTGTGCATACGTTCATCCAGGTTAGGTAAGGACCTGACAACCTTATACCTGTGCATAAGTGTTCTCAGTTATGGGGGTTGTGGGATAGAACAGCTAGAAGTAGACGTACCTGTGTACTGCCTCGCAACTAGACTGAGCGGTTTGAGAGACCCGAAAGCCTGATGAACTTGGCGTTTGCCTGCGTATTTATATGTTACAAAATGCTGATGGCTGCATCATTAAGGATTAAAGTCGCTCCCGTCGACCGCTCAAGTTGTTTATAATTAACAGTGAATGTTTATATAACATTTTTCAAGTTCAACAACTTACGACAGGGTGATATTTAATTAATGATTTTAAGTAGTTCACAATATCCTTCAAAGCTGTCAACGAAAGACTCTGCTACATAAGACGAAAGGGAAATCTGCACAATTATTCCCTCATTGTCGCACATGCTCCCACAGAGGACAAGGACGATCAAATAAAGGACAACTTTTACGAACAACTAGAGGATCTCACAAGTAAACTCCTGAAAGAGGATATGCAAATCATCCTGGGCGATTTCAACGCAAAGGTTGGCAAGGAGGTAGCATACAGACCAAAGATAGGAAAACATAGTCTCCATGATACCAGCAACAATAATGGCACAAGACTGATTGACTTTGCAACATGCCACAACCTCCTAGTAAAGTCAACCACATTCGAACATAAGAACATACACAAAGAAACTTGGGCTTCTAACGACAGCGTGACCAGAAATCAGATAGACCACGTGCTGATAAATGCCAGGAGAAGCAGCAACTGCTTGGGCGTACGAAGCCTGAGAGGAGCTGATGGAGACACTGATCATTTTCTGGTTAAAGCAAAGATACGATCTAGAATAGCGTCTCAAAAGAACCCCCAAATTACACCAACAACAATGTAGAATATTGATAGATTACAGGAAAGGGAGATAGAAGGAAAATTCCAAAGGACTATTCAGTCTAAGCTAAGAAACACTGAGTCAGATAACAACATCGACTCGGCTTGGAAGAACATTAAATCGACATTGACAAGTACATCAGACGAAATACTGGAAACCAAGAAGAGGAAAACAAAGATATGGTTTGACGATGACTGCTTGAAGGCGATAAATGAGAGAAAGATTATTAGAAGTGAAAACCTCCAAAACCCAAATCCAACCAACACAAGGAAATTCCAACAGGCAAGAACAGCGACAAGAAAATTAATGAGAAGGAAAAAGAGGGAGCATCAAAGAAACACAATTAAGGAACTGGAACAGAGCCGCCAAAACAGACAAGCAAGACAATACTTCCAAGGAGTCGCAAAGGTCAAAGCCGGGTATCAACCAAGAACTGGAAATTTCCTGCAAACAGACAACGGGTGCTCATAAGTAACGACAAGGAAATTCTAAAAACCTGGAAGGAATACTTCAGATAACTGCTCAACGACGGATCTAGCACAACCATCGCAAATGAAGAGGTACAGACTGCCGAGATAGAAGACCAATGCCCTTCATATGAAGAAGTAATACAGGCAATCAGAAAGCTAAAAAATAATAAGGCTCCAGGTGGTGATGGCATCCCTGCCGAGTGCCCGAAGCATGGAGGAGAGGCACTACATAGATCCATTCATATGCTGATACAAAACATCTGGCAAAATGAAAGAATGCCAGAGGAATGGAAGGAAGGGGTTGTTGTACCAATCCACAAAAAAGGGGACAAAAAGCAATGTAGCAACTATAGAGGAATCACGCTTCTCAACACAACCTATAAAGTTCTTTCGAATATTGTACTAGAAAGAACCAAACCATATACTGAAGAAATACTTGGGTACTATCAATGTGGATTCAGACCCGGACGTTCGACTATCGACCAGATTTTCACCATCAGACAGATAATGGAGAAATGCTGGGAATATAATAATAATGTTCATAGACTTCAAACAGGCATTTGATAGAGTATGTAGAACGAAACTGTGGACAGCAATGCAAGAACTCGGCTTCCCCAAAAAACTGGTCAGTCTGATAAGAATGTGTATGGAAGGAGCACAGTGCAAAGTTAGGATTGGACAACAATACTCAGAGCCATTCCAATTAAACAATGGCCTAAAGAAGGGGGATGCACTTTCACCACAACTCTTCAATATAGCTCTGGAACATATAATAAGGAGAGCGAGAATTGAGGCACCAACTTCAGTATTCCGTCGAGAAGGTCTCAATCTACTATTGGCCTTTGCAGACGATGTAGATCTGATAGGAAATAGCAGAATAAAGATGAGGGAAACTTTCATTAGATTCGAGAAGGAGGCAGAGAAGATGGGGCTCCAAATCAACGAAAATAAGACCAAATATATGTACACAAGCCGGAGGGTCCAGAACAGAGATAGAATTGGCCAGAATATAACTATCGGAGATCACAACTTTGAAAGAGTTAAATAATTTAAGTATCTCGGAACAACCATCACTGAAGACAACATCGGATCGCAGGAAATAAGCAACAGAATACAAGCGGAAAGCAGATGTCGCTACGCCCTTCAAGACCTTATAAGATCTAAAGAACTCACCAGGCTAACCAAGATCAACCTATACGTAACGTAACGATGATAAGACCAGTAGTTATGTACGGCTGCGAGACATGAACGATGACTATCGCAAACGAAGAACGACTGCGCATATGGGAGAGAAAAGTCCTCCGAAAAATATACGTGCCGACACGCTATGGCGAGACCGGAACATGGAGGAGGAGAACCAACAAAGAACTGGAAGAGCTTTTCGGAGTCACTAATATAATAAAGGAAATAAAATCCAGAAAACTCAAATGGGCCGGCCACGTGACAAGACTTCCAGAAGACAGATTATCGAGGCTTGTATGAGAGGGGGCACCAACTGGAAAAAGGCCTCTAGGACGACCTCGACTTCGGTGGCGAGATAACATAACAAAAGACCTGGAGGCTATGGGCATTAATAACTGGAAGGAGGTCTCGATGGACAGAAAAAATGGAGAGGTGTCGTCGACTCGGCTAAAACCCACCCAGGGTTGTAACGCCATGGAGTAAGTAAGTAAGTAAGTAAGGAGTAGGATATCTTATGCCTTAAAAGGCATGGTGGATGGCGTTCGTCCTCGGTAGGTGAAGGGTATGTGAGAAATTCTGTGGAGAATAAAATTCGTTTTTCAAAACACATTCTTCATGTAATACCTTTCCTATTTTTTTTTTGTTAACTACGCTTAAAATAAATATTTTTGTATGCGTGTCGTATTTTCACTGAGGTAATTGCATATGTTATGTACAAAAGAATTATTAAAAAATATTCCTTTCACACCCAGCAGCTAGCTGCACATAGCGAATTCCCACGTGAGGACTGATCCAATGACTTGAGAATTCGCGCCCTTGACCCGTATTCTCGAGTCATTAAACAGCTACAGATCCTCCCACGTGGAAGCTGCTCCAAAGACTCAAGAATTACCCCCCTGAACAGTGAAGGGTGAAATGAACACCACCATGATGGCACAGCGCGCGCGTACTTTATTCAGTACTCAGTCCACGTGAGGACTGTTCCTTTGACTTGAGAATTCGCGCCCTTGACCCGTATTCTCGAGTCATTGAACAGCTATAGTTTGTTCAATACTGGTACAATGTTATGTCATAATGATGGCACCAGCAAATCCCATAAGAATACGCTTGGTGTCATGATGACGTAACATTGAACCTGTATTGAACAAACTTTACATCTCCTCCCACGTGGGAGCTGCTCGAATGACTCAAGAATTACCCTCCTGAACAGTGAAGAGTGAAATGAACACCATCATGATGGCGCAGCGCGCGCGTACTTTAGTCAGTACTCAGTATGGTGGTTGTTCTTGAGTCTATTTGATTTATCTGATTATTTTATAAACAAATTAGTTTTTATTTTTCTGTTCTTAACTCAGTAAATTTTGTGCTCTGGTTGCAGTTGACAATTAACCATGATCATTACCAAAAAAGCAAAATACTGTACTGGAAAAATCATTACAGATAGTCAACTTATCGTTACTGTCAAGTAACGTTTTGCTTTCGTTACTGACTGTTCTGACTAAAAGTTTATACTAGGAATATTAATTGGGATGCGATTAATTAAATAAGAATTTTAACGAAAAATTTCAATGTAATGGAGAGAATGTGACAATTGAATTTTCGTACTGACTGCCCTAATTGCGTCGCTAAAGCAAGAAGTTAAAGCTACGCTTTCACGTTAACATTCAAGTATATAATGAAGCTATATCGATAACATAATTATCCGTTGCTTAATAAAATGAGACAGTTGATATGACGTGTTGCAACCGCGAAATTAAGCCGATGGCAAACACTCCAGAAGTTCCTAATTTATTCATGAAATTACGGGAACTATGAACCCAGAGCTCCCGACATTTTGTCGGGGGCTGTATACTAGATCGTTATAAGGTATCTTTTATGCATACGAATTAGCTATTCAACTGCTTTGTATTTAGTATGGATGCGACAAATACGAAGATTCAGGCTATTTACGATAACTTAATTGCATCTGTGCTCTGCACTAATTACCCAAATTTTTTCCATTCTCTTAATAATATTTCCAAAAAATTCGGGCGAGGAAAAGTTTTCGGACTAATTCAGGCAATGGGGAGATTGAGTAGGAATACTACACACTAAGTAATTTTAGCTAATGCACATTCAAAATTGAGTCGGCGTCTGTGTCTCTTGAATAACCACAACGCATGAAAAAACCTAGAGGTCTCAGATCAAGTCATTGAGCAGGCCATTCGGTAAGTCGTCGGCGTCCAATACAATAATCAGTGTCTTACAATGTTTGTCAAAATCACACTGATATAAAATAGATTTTGCGATTGTATCTCGTATCTTTTATTCCCAACCACAGACATTTCTAGCATAGGTCTCAGACCTGGCGATCGAGCCGGCCTTTCGATAGGAAGATCTGACAATTTCATTTAGTGTGATAATTTAAAACTAGAACATTTCTACTTCTGTGCACTGTACAAGGATAAAAATGCTAGATACAAATAACACCCCCTGTAATCACTTATTTTGCAGACGAAATCCAAGGATGTCAGTGACGTCTTTCATTATTGTAGCACATAATTAAGCCAAGCCTAAAAGGACAAGACACAAATTAACAATGGCGTTTCAAATTCTGAATAATTAATGACACTCTTATGGAAAACAGCTATAATTACTGCTGAATAACTCTAGTCTAATTATGGAGTATTAACGATGGATGTAGCTGGGGAGGGCCTTGAATTAATAAGGGACGTAAGAGTGGTGAAACTCATGAACTTTAAAATTTTGGGTTTTTCCTAAAATAATCGACAATATCTTTTCCTTAATTAATTATGAAGAGGAATTGATGAAATTTAGGCAGTTGAATTTCTATATTAACACTGATCGTAACCTTTTACTAACTATGATGTTTGGCATTTTAATGAAAAAGCCCGATTTATCGAAAATCACGAGGCACGAAGTCGGATCAATTAATTTGAATTCTGAAATCCACGGGTCGATTTGCCTAATTATTTTTTATTGCGCGTCTTTGCAAAATTGGTTCCTATTTTTAAACGATTAATTAGGAGGCTTCGATGGTTTCACTATATTTTTTAAATTTGACAGTTCAGTACCAGCTGATATTGAAATATCATCAATGTCAAACTTTTATTCATACTACTTTCTCAACATTGGCTAGCCTGCTTTTTAATATTAGGTTTGTTCTAGCAGCGATTTCAAACCATCCGGAGTTTGCGCATAACGATATAAGCGTCGCTTATATCGCTATGCGCAAACTCCGGATGGTTCGGAACCGTTTGAAATCGCTGCTAGAACAAACCCATTATATATTGGAAGACTCGGTTCATTCAGTCCTCGTTCTTACATAATTAATCAGTATGTTGGCAACACTGACATTACCTGAAGCGACCTGAAGCGTGATCTTCAAAATAAAATTTTAATATCTTCTGTTTGAATGGAACGTATAGGGTATCCGAAATAAAATTATAAATCCCCTTATTTTAGCAGCTATAGAAGATAGGAAAGAAGTCAAGAAATGAATATCGAGCTTCTGGATAATTTTGCTGAGTACAGAGAGAAAACAGTTCGTAGTCTCCTATCTTCCAATTTCACTGGTTCCATTTGGGTACTATCCTTGGCACCTCCTAAGCTCTTTAAATGTTAAGACAGGAAAGTGCAAATAGTTTTTTTCCATCTCCAACCGATTTCCCTCTGTGCCTATCCTAATTATCTAAAAATTGTTCCGAAGGTTATGTAAACAACAAGAAAAGTGAAGTCGCACTCTCAGAAATATTTTGTGAATTAGAGAAAATTAACGAATATTTAAGTAAAACTTGTGACGATTTATTCAGTTTATCACAAGAACTTCCTGGAAATATTCAGAAACTGAAATATCGCAGCAAACAGTGAATATTCATTGCTTTTAAGAACATAACTTATATTCAACCATGCCCGTGTGCTGTAAATGCAAAGAAAATTGTGCATTTAAAGAAGAAGAAAACGAATTGTTAGGGTATCCGTGCGTGATGTATGTAAAGAAATTTGGTGTAGAAATTGTGCAGGAATGTCGGCCTCTGAAATAAGGTGCTTGCCAATGACGAAAAGAATGCTAATGATTTTGTGCATCACTTGCCTTGATAACCTAAAAGCAGTAGGAGAATTAAAGAAGAAACTGAAGATAGTGGAGCAGAAGGTCGATAACATTCCCCAGATCTCCACAGAAATAAATTCTCTAAAAGATAACTTTCAAAAATGGGGAAAAAAGATTACTATCATAGACAACGAATTAAAAAAGGTAAACAGAAGTTATGCAGAGGTCACATCTGAAAACCAAGGAACTAAAAAGATTGAAGAAAAAATACATGCAGAAGTCATGTTAAAAGATGAATTTAAAGTGCTTGCTGATTCATTAAAAAGAGCCCATGAACCGAATCAACAATTAAACCCAAATTTTTCAGTTGAACCCACTTTATCAGAAATGCAGGAAAGAAAAGCCAGATCCCATAATATTTTAGTAATTGGCGTTGTGGAAACCATCAAAGAAGATAGAGAAAAAAGAATTAGAGAAGAACAATCCAAGGTGGCTGAAGTGCTACACCAGTGCAATGGAAACATTGTAATAAACAACCTAAAACTTTACAGACTAGGCAAATATCAAGAGGGAAAAATCAGACCATTTAAAATAATCTTTCCAACTAGAGAGGATGCTTTTTATATAATCAGAAAGAAGAACAAAATACAGAGTGACTCTAACATATATGTAAAAGCAGACCAAACAATTTTACAAAGAGAGCATCTTAATAGAGGAGTTGGAAGAATGTAAAGCGAAAGGAGAGACAAGTATCAAAATAAAATATATTAATCAGGTACCTAAAATAATTTCCTTTAAGTCTAATCAAAAAAACTAATAAATCCAACTCTCCTGGAAATTGCTTTCCTTTACACCAATGCTAACTCCATGTATACTAAGATGGATGAACTGAAATTGAGAGTTATTAACACAACTCCCACGTTTAATTTAATAAGTTGAATGATTTAAACAAAGATATCATTCCGATATCAGGCTATACACATTTTGCACAATATAAAGATAATATGAAGGGGGGTGGAGTGATTATTTATGTGAAGGAGGAAATTAACGGCACCAAGATAACCACCTGTGTTAATGAGTCTCTTGTTAATCATATGATACCATCAATAAATATAGTGTGGCTGAATGTTCATATTAAGAGCCAGATATTATTAGTAGGATGTCTTTATAGACCGGGAAAGACCAACAGTGATAAATATTTGGAATTTATTAAGCTAATAAAGCAGGTGGCTGATGATATTAAGGAAAATACTCTTATATTTGGCGATTTTAATTACCCGGAAATTGATTAGAACACCTTAACACTAACATCACAAAATCAAAAATCCCTGGATTTCCTAGGTGCATATAGAGAGATAAATTTGCAACAGCTAGTTACCTTTCCAACGAGGATAAGCAATGATCAGAAATCACTACTAGACTTGTTACTAATTAGCGACAAAAAATTTGCCACATCAATTAAGTCAGAACCACCGTTGGGTATGAGTGATCATGTAGTTATTTTGGCATCAGCTCAAATTAATATCAAACTGGGAAAAACATATAAATTGGAAAAAAGGAACTTCTGGAAAGCAAACTATAATGCAATAAATGACCACTTATCAAATGAAGAATTTCCTACTCCTGTGAACAATTTAGATTCATGTGCTACTACGATGCTTTCTCTAAAGTAACTCTTCAACTCATGCCACTGCAAAAAAGGAAAAAAAATCTGTAAAACCGTGGATAAATGATCATTTGTTTAAAGAAATTAAGGAGAAAAGGTGCTTGTGGGACAAATATACTGCAAGTAAGAATGATGCTGACTACAGAAGTTACCGAACCCAAAATAACCGTCTGAAATCTTTAATGACTGAAGCTAGAAAAGCATATGAGAATAGTTTACTTACGGCTGGTGATAAGAGATTCTATGCGTGTATCAAGAGGTCTTTATATTCAAATAATACTTCAATCAACCTAAAAAAAGTAGCCTCTGAAAGATTAATTACTGATCCCATAGAGATAGCAGAGAGGTTTGATAACCAGTTCAAGAGTGTGTTCAGCCAAAATCCGGGCTTTAACAATACAACCCTTAACAACTCCTAGGGTGACTTCAGAGTTGCAAACAGTGTTTTCTACACCTGAAAAAGTTAATGAGGCCATTCACTGTCTGAAGACTGATTCAAGTCCTGGAAGTGATGAAGTGCCAGCAATTTTCTTACAAAAATGCGTTGACTCATTGAAGGTACCTTTATCCGATGTAATGAACCATTCAATGGACACTGGATTTGTACCGAACACCTGGAAGCATGCGATAGTGACACCACTGTTCAAAAAAGGGAGCAAAGATGATCCAAGTTACAGGCCAGTAAGTCTTACTAGTAATATCTGCAAAGTGATGGAGAAAATAATAACCAGAGAGATCACTGACTTTTTTTTAAATAATAGATTATTTCCCTCATCACAACATGGTTTTTTACCAAAACGGTTAGTAGTGACGAACCTGCTCTCATCCCTAAATCAGTGGACAACTTGGCATGATAACGGTGAACCAACAGATGTTATATATTTGGACTATGCGAAAGCATTCGCTAAAGTACCGCATAAGAGGCTACTCTAAAATTAGAACACCTGGGAGTTAGGGGGAATCTACTCAGTTGGATCAAGAACTTCTTAATGGATAGGCAGTTCTGCGTCAGAGTTAATGGTCAAAATCAATTATGAGTGGAATGCCACAGGGTTCTGTGCTGGGACCACTGTTATTCATCATATACACTAGTGACTTGGCCAGTGATATAATCTCACCTGTAGAATACTTTGCAGATGATGCAAAATATTAGTGCAATCCACTCGAGGGTCAAGAAGTCTTGCAGAGAGATATTGACACAATCAGCAACTGGTCAGATAATTGGTTGCTCCCCCTAAATCATAATAAATGTACAGTACTACACATAGGTCCGGGTAATCCAGAGAGTTTATATTACATCAAAGGAGAAAGTCTTCAGTCGATTACAGTCCAAAAAGATCTTGGCGTTTTTATGACTTCAGATTTAAAATGGGAAACCCACATTTATAAAATCACAAAAAAGGCCAACTCTATAATTTATCTGATCAGAATTGCATTCAAAGATCATTCAAAGGAAGTGATCTCCAAACTATATAACACTTATATAAGGCCTAAAATAGAATTTGCAATGCCAGTTTGGAACCCATACTTTGTCAAAGATAGAGAAATGTTGGAAAAAGTACAAAGAACGGTAACTAAAATTCATCCAGAATTGCAGGGCTGCAGTTATTTGGAGAGGCTTTCCATTCTGTAACTCGAGAGACATAAAGATCGAAGACTTAGAGGTGACTTGATAGAGGCATACAAGTGGACTAGTGGGAATTACTCTTGTGAAAATATTTTCAATATTCATCGGAACAGGACACACAGAGGACATACTAAGAAATTGGAAAAAGAGAAATGCAATAAGCTTCAAGGAAGAAACTATGTAAGCAACCGAGTGGTATATACTTGGAACATTAGATAAAAAGTAGTCTTAGCTTGGAACAACCCGCAAGAGGACACTATCTCAGCCAGATCAATTAACCAATCCGTATGTCTAGATGAAGAATTAAAAAATACTGCAAACATTATAGTCCATTATATCATCTAACTTTTGGGATAGACTGTGATATATGTCAAAAACTGTGATATAGGTCAATGTATGTTAATTGATTGTGATGGTTATTGTTCTTTGTGTTATTCTGCTGTTATTGTTTATCTATTAGTTAAAGAATGTGACTTTACTAATTTTAGATCAGTCTCAACGATTTAGCCGCTTACTGATCTATGTTAATAGTAATAATAATAATAATAATAATGATAATAATAATAATAATAATAATAATAATAATAATAATAATATAAATCTAGGTTACATTAAAATCGCAAAAAAATTAATATTTCGGCAATTCCACGAATTTGAATAGCTTTTGTCTTCCAATATTTTGACATGACTTTAAGGTCAAAATATGCAAGTTTAAAATGGGCCATGATTAGAAGAAAATGTAGACATTAGATGCAGTTTCTGATAGATTTTATGGCAGATTTAGAGGTAAAATTTTACATTTAGCATATCAATGCGTATAGTTTTTGTCGTAAGTAAGTAGACTTATTTGCATGAAATCTCATTTAAAATGATTTTAAGATGGGGAAATCGGCCAGGAGTAGAGAATCCGGACATTTTTCAAGCGATAAGCATCAGCAGTTTTTGTCGATTTTATGTTTTCTTTAAACATCGTTGTGGCAAATAATTACAAAATATAGAACACAAAAAATACTTCATTTCTGTCCTGTTGTCATGAGAAAGCACCGTTTTTCATGTAATTTTACAACTAATAACACAAAATTTTGCGGGGTCCCACGTTTCAACAATGATATTACATATATAAGACGTGATCGTTAAAGTTCAAGCCTTTAGCACTGGCGCGCAAGATCGTTCACCGCCGACCCACCCAGCAGCTACAAAACGAATGCGCTTTATTCACTATACAAGCATGCATATTATTATAGCTATTCCTTAAGTATAATATGCAAAGGAATCTCGTTTCTAACCTTTATATAACTCGTCACAAGCAATAAATAATTATAATACTCTTCTTCTTTATGAGGCTTGAAATTACCGTTATCGGAAACTACCCATTTCCGCCACCAAACTAGTAATCGCTGGTGTGTGCGGTCGTATAATTAAAAATACATCTTCACTCTCTCTCTTTTCGCTTTGTCTTTAGCCATCGCTTATCCTTTGCTCTTCCACAACCGAAACGTTTTAATGATACCGGCATGTAACATGGAAAACAAGAAGAACACTTGCCAGCATACGAGGGCAATTCTAAACTAAATCGCATGAGCATTGGCTTTTATGCGGTCAGGCAAATCAGAAATTTAAGTATTTTTCGCAGATTTAGATATGTAATAATATATCAAACTGCAAATGTTGTATGCGATGTAGTTACAAGTTTTGTATTTAAACTTTTCACCTAGCACTTCTAGTTTCCACTCTAGCAAAGTTCTAAATGCAAATTTTGAAATGTTTATATCTCGAAAACGATTCATTTTAGATCTAAAACGTGTAGACACAAGAAAGATTTTAAAAATTTGATAATATGCAAAGTATTTCACGGAAATCCGTAAAAGTTTTGTATTTAAACTATTTTCACACCTGTATTGTAGTAGCAAAACAGAAAAAATATAATAATATACAAGATACTTCATTGAAAAAAAAATTGTTTGGTATATTACGCGTTCTTGACTCATCCCGTACATTCGAAAGCATTTTGAATACTTCTCTTAAATCAATACAACTTTTGTTTTTAAAGTTTTTTATAAATTCCTACACTCTTGCATTTTAATTTTTTTTTTCTAACTCATATAGGTTTCGTTTTAGAATGATATTTAAATGTAATTTTTAAATGTAAATAACTCAAAACAACTAATTTTATAACCGAAATGTATAGCAGCATAAGAGGCTGTATTTAACGTAAGGTTTTCAAAATTTAATGATATATAGGATATTTAAAAAAAAATTGGTATATTACGCGTGCTTGACTCGTCCTGTACATCCAAAAGTACCCTCTTCTCACTGTTTTCTTAAATTCCTACAACTTTCGCATTTAGATTGTTTTGCTCTCACACATAAATTTCGCTTTGGTAAGAGATTTAAATGTAACTTTCTAAAACTAAATATATTAAAAACGGTTGAGTTTAGACCTATAGCAAAAATTGAACTAAAACTCAAGAAAACAAAACCTAAAACTACAAAACAATCCATTAATGTCTCTTCTTTAAAAGACCCAGTAGTACGACAAAAAATAAAAGAAGAAATTAACAAAAATTTTAAAAGCATAACACATACCAGTTTTAATCACACAGATGTTAATCTTAAATGGGACTGCATTCAAAATACTATGGACAAGGCAGGCTCAGCCCTACCAAACAAGCGCGAAGCAAAACAGTTATGGATAAATGAAAAATTTTAAAACATATGGATGAAAGAAGACAAAACAAGAACAACATTAATGAATATGCTAAACTAAACTCCCAAATTAAACTTAAAATTAAACATGCAAAGAAGAGTGGTTAAAGGGAAACTGTGAGGAGATAGAGGAGTATGAAAAAAAGTATGATAGTTTCAACATGCATAAGAAAATCAAAGATATGACAGGTCTAAAAAAGCATAAATTATCCACTGTACTGAAAAATAGAGAAGGGAAGTTTTTAACAGATGTCAACGAACAACTTACAGAATGGACCCATTACATCAAAACCCTTTTTTACGACACTAGACCGGAATTAAGTCTTGATTTTGCAGAAAACACAGGACCAGAAATCCTTAAAGAAGAAGTGATTCATGCCATTCAAAAGACCAAAAGTGGAAAAGCGAGTGGTCCCGATGAAATTCCCATCAAACTGCTAAACTTAATTGATAGTGACTCCATCGACATCATGGTTGATCTCTTTAACGCTGTATATACGACAGGCTTCATTCCTAAAGAGTGGCTCCAATCAGTGGCGTAGCGAGGCCTAAGTGGGCCCGGTATCAACATTTGACTAGGGCCCCCGCACCCTACTGAAAGACGCACCATCGAGATTGAGTTTTTCAAATGACCAATTTTTTGCAATACAAATAAAAATATAAATAATCACTTTATTTACAAAAAAAAAAAATGTGAAAATATAAAATAAGTTATTATGGCGTTGGCACCTCAACAAATTTAAAAATACATTTTTCTCACATTATTATTTGCAACAATGTCAATACATTTTTGTAACTCATTTGATGGTTTTAGAAAAGTGGCTTCATCCTTTTCATTGAGATAATAGCCAAAGATGATAATCGCTCTTGTAGCATTGTATTTCTTAAGTAGCTTTTTATTAGTTTTATTTTGGAAAAGATTCGTTCTGCCTGAGCTGACGTTACTGGTAATGATAGAAATATTAAAGCTGCAGTAATTACCTCGGAAAACGAAGAGTATAAGCTGTCAAATTTAAATAACAGCTCTAAAAGCTCTTTAATAGAAGATATTTTTAATAGTTCTGATTTGAGACACAGTTTAAGGATGCAGAGCTGTTCCCCTAGATCACTGCTTAAATCGTCGCTATACTTTGTACTAATATATTTTGCATAATGTTTTATATTATCTTTACTGAAGTTAATAAGATGTTTTGGTAATAATACTCTGAAACTATTAAATAAACTATTTATTCCAGAAAATCGTTTTTGGCATTGATTTATTAAAATATCTAAAGCTCTATTAAAAATATTTACTATAAAATGTGATTCACAGTCAGTGATTCGTTGGTCCTCCGCCAATTCGTCATAAAACCGCTTAACTTTTTTAAATCTTTTTGGTTTAAATTCAGGAACAATGTCCCATTCTTTTGCCAGATTTTTAGATTTGTTTCGTGTTTCCTCGAAAGATAAAGCTGGTCTCATCGTTTTAAGTGCCTCAAGAATATTTTCTAACATGCTATTGGCTTGTTGTAGATCGGTGGTAGGACTCTGTAATGCCTTTGAAACTGGATTAATAACTTCAAATATATCTGAAAACATGACAACAAAGAAAACAATCTCGAAATTACATAAGGTTTTAACGAGACTGTTCTTTTCATCTCGCTCATCCTTTTTTGAAGAAATTAAAACAATTTGATGTAATGCTTTCAAGATATGTCTAAAATTACTTCTTAATGCGAACAAACTATCATTTCTAGAACTCCATCGTGTGGGACAAACTCTTTTTAAAGTTAGCTTAACCATTTCAGATGAAGCATCTTTTAATAAGGCCCAGCGTTTAATAGAGTTTCCAAAGAAACAGTATAATTTTTCAAGACTGTGAAAGAACGTTGATATTTCAGGGACTTCATTAACTGCATCGATAAGATGCAAATTTAGTGAATGAACCGCCCCTGGCTCCAATCTACATTTATAACGCTGTACCGAACGATTTCACTGATGAGCCATACACTTAAAGTTCTATTGCGTATCATTCACAATAGAATTTGCAACATCATATATAGAAATAAGTGACAACCTGCTAGGGTTTAGAAAGGGTATGGGTACAAGGGAAACACTGTTTGGATTAACTGTTCTTATGCGAGATGTCTGGACGTAAATGAAGATATATATATA
>MU182517.1:229695-274928 GCA_016904865.1 Pissodes strobi | reverse complement strand
TCATCCTGCATTGTCTTTTAATGTGGATTTCACGGTTTCTAAAAATGATGTGGGGCTTACTAAGTCCTTTGCTTATAACTTTCCCAAGGGAAATTTTCTGCTTTTGAATCACCTAGTAAAAAACGATAATTGGGAGGCCATATTAACTTGTAACGATGTCGATAAGAGCATTAGCTTATTTTATAAGGCTATATATGAATGTATGGATCAAACTATACCACAATATAAAATAAATGATAAAAATAGTACACTTAGTTTTCCACTTTGGTATTCTAATGAGTTGATAAGATGATTAGAAGAAAAAACAGACTACATAAAATAATCATAAAAAACAAAACTAATCTTGTAGAGGTTGCTAATTATCATGAATTGAGAAAGTTAATAAAGCGGAGGACTGAGATTGAGCACTCTTGCTATATTGCCAGTGTGCAGAATGATATGTATACTGATCCAAGTTCTTTTTGGGCTTTTGTTAGGAGCAAGTCAAGTACAAGAGGAATACCAGTAACTATGAAGTGTAACAATTGTAGTCAGTCAGGTCAGGGCGACATATGCCTTCGCTCGATATTTTGAATCTGTATTCGAGAAAAGGGATAACTGCAATCATTACGTAGAATCAGTTGAGGATGGTACTTTCGACTTTGGACTAATAAAGGAGAGTGATGTGTTGAAAAGTATAAAACATTTGAAGCCCAAAAAATCTAGAGGAAGCGACGGCATTCCTGCTTACATTTATAAAGGACTGGCCGAACACTTGTTAGAGCCATTAACACACATCTTTAATCTGTCACTTTCCGGGAATCATTTTCCTTCTTCTTTGAAGCAGGCCATTGTCACCCCAATTCACAAGCGGGATGTCGATTGCGTGAAAAACTACAGACCGATAAGTCTAATTAATGTATTAGCCAAGATTTTCGAATACATTTTATACAGTGATATCTTTAGTGGGGTAGAGTCCAGAGTATCACTTAATCAACATGGTTTCATGCCAGATAGGTCGACAATTACAAATCTTGTTCAGATTTCGGAGTGTGCGGCGAAGGCCATTGGCGATTACGCTCAGCTTGATGTGATCCATACAGACTGTCAAAAGGCATTTGATAAGATAGGTCACTTGATTCTGCTTGTCAGGATGTCTGAGTTGGGGTTTTCAAAGAGAGCCTGTAGTCTCATGAACTCGTACTTGACGTCTAGAAATCAAAAAGTAAAAAATAGGAAAGTGCTTATCCAAACCTTACAGTGCTACATCTGGTGTACCACAAGGTAGCAACTTGGGTCCACTCTTATTTACCCTGTTTATCAACACTCTGCCAACTTCGGTCACTGAATCGGCCAGCCTGTTATTTGCAGATAACTACAAATTATATCGAATTGTATATTCACCCAATGATTGTATAGGGCTTCAGGCGGGCCTCAACAGTTTCCGACTAGTTCAGGGAGAATAAAATGTCTCTTAATGTTAATAAGTGCTCAGTTATAACATATACCAGAAAGATAAATGTTATTTTGAATGGCTACTACATTAAGGATGTAAAGCTTATTCGCATATGAGGTGAAGGATCTTGGAGTTTATTTCCAAACTAACATGAAATTCAGTGCTCATTACGCCTATATGACAAGCAAGGCATTTAATTAAGGAATAGCAAAAAAAATTGATATACCCACTATTACACATTTCTATAATACTATAGTAAGACCGCACATTGAATATGCCGTACAAATTTGCCACTGCTAACTGCCATGTGGATCTAATTGAAAGAGTCCAAAAACACTTTTTGCGATATTTATATGTAAGAAGGAATAACGCATAGCCATTTATGATCTCTTAAAGATCATTGTTGGAAACTTTTAATTTTCAGACACTTGTAAATAGGAGGAATAGGCAGATTGTGATATTTATATATTATATTTTGAATAACAGAAAGTACAAAGATAGTAACATTATTAAGAATATTGACTTTAGGGTGCCTAAGGTTAACATAAGAATAAATAATTTTGATTTGTTTTGTGTTCAACCAATATCAGTCTCGCCTGTAAATAGAATGATGTTAGTGTGCAATGAGATGATCAGTGGGAACCCAGACCTTGATCTTTTCAGCATTACCTATGCTCAGCTCAGGAGATTGTTGTCTTAGCTCTTAAGTTTTAATATGTTGTGTGTTTTCCTTCTCTTCCTTCTTTTTTTTTCTTTGTATCTCTCATTATGTATCAGTCCATTACTTGTAATTATATGTATAGGTGTTTGTAATGTGTACCGTTAAAATAAAAATAAAAATAAAAAAAAAAAAACAGTCCAATTGAAAGCGTACAACATTATAAATATTTAGGCACAATAATAAATGAAACTGCTGAATAGTTACAAGAAATAAGGGCCAGAATTGAGATAGCCAGAAAATCTTCTATCAAACTCAAGAAGTTTCTTTGCAACAAAGATATAAACTTAAAATTGAGGACCTGAATACTTCGATGCTATGTATTTTTAACTCTATTATATGGTGCTGAACTGCGTGGCAGAATTAAAAAAACAAAAGTTGATATTTTTGATATCTTTGCAATGCTCATCTAATTCTTCTGATAATAAAACCTGTAAATCGGAATTATATCCATTTATAGTTAAGTCATCAGTCAAAGTAATCAATATTAGGTTAGAAAATTTACTATCGCGTCCAGTAATTTGTTATGTTTTTATACGTTCAAAAATTAACAAATTATGATTTAGCAGTATATTATATTTTTTACATTCGTCTATACACTTTCAATCTCAAATAATAAAAATAATCTTGTAGTATTTATTTATTAACAAACTTAATAACAATTGACAATTATTATGATTAATCATGAATAATGAACAAGCGCAGATGATAATTTTAAATATATTGGCTTTTCTTCAACTGAAAATGGAACAAGTTCGACACGGAATTGCACTTCAAATTGATAATGTGATACAACGAGCAGTAGATATGACAAAACTGAGCTTACAAAAATTGTGAATAATAGGAAGAATGGTATAATAGCTATTTATGATACAAGCGTGTAAAGTGCATGTTTAAGGTACGGGTATGAAAGGCAATCGGAAGGGTATAAGGCCAAAAAATCAAAAGTATTTTCCAAAGAGAATGTCGAACATTTTTAACCAATGCCAACGATCAAGACTTTTTGCTAATGGAGGTGGCGTTAATCATCGGAATTGCAGGGGGGTGTAGAAGAAACGAGCTATTTCGAATGGCCGTTGATGACGTTGCAGACAAAATGTGACATTTACTTGATTACTATACCCCATACTAAATCAAAACATACCCGAGAATTTGTCGTTAACTGTGGTTGCATCAAAGGGATCAATTTATTGGAACTAATTCGAAAATATGACTAGCTACGTCCCGCGGGCATTACCAACAATCGATTTTTTTTTCAATACAGAAAAAGTATTCCCATTAAATTAGTCGTCGGTATAAACACTTTTGGAGCTATTCCGAAAAATATACCTAGTTTCCTCGGATTTCCTGAACCATCTAGCTACACAGGACATTGCTTCAGAAGATCATCTGCGTTACTTTTAGCGGATTCGGGAGCAGATATATTGACACTATATTTATACATACGAATAAGGTCAAACCTTTACACACCGAAACAAAAAGCAAATGGCTGAACCTTTTGGAGTACTTAGAAATCCGGAAGTCACAAAAAACAGACGTTTTAAATCTTCTTCTTCTGGTGCCGTCTTCTACTGTTGTTGGTTGACGATCATTCTGGCTATCTCTATTTTGGAGACCGCTGCGCAAAATAAGGATCTGGTCCTTTTTCCATACCACTCTCTCAAGTTCTTAAGCCACGATGTCCGTCTTCGTCCTGGTGCTCGTCCTCCTTCAATTTTTCCCTGCATTATTAGTTGAAGGAAGCGGTATATCTCGCCTCTCATAACATGTCGGAAGTATTCCAGTTTCCGTCGCTTCACTGTGTTTAAGATCTCGGTCGTTGTATTTAGACGCAACAAGACATCAGCATTGCGTACTCTATCAGTCCAGGAAATCCTAAATATGCGACGATAAACTCACATTTCAAAGGCCTCAATATTTTTGCAATACCGATCCAACAATGTCCATCCCTCTAGTCCATAAAGCAAAATGGGACTTATGTAGCATTTGACCAGGCGTAGGCTTAAACTTAGATTCAGGTGTCTACACGTAAGAAGCTGTTTCATTATGTTAAATGCACTTCTGGCTTTTTCAATGCGGATCCGTATTTCTTGTCCAATGTCCCATTCACTATTTAGGTAACATCTGAGCTATTCATACTAATTAAATCTTTCTATCATTTCTTGGCCAACTGACAATTGTATATTCCGAATATTTTGCTTGCTGACTATCATAAATTTGGTCTTCTTTAAATTTAGTGTTAAACCACTGGCATTACTAGCTTGGTTAATTCTTGTTAGTAACCATTGCAGATTCTCTGAAGAACTGCTCAATAACACTATCATCAGCGTAGCGGATGTTATTTATTGGTACACCATTTACGTAAATTTCCCTTTCGATTTCAGACAGAGCCTCGGACAAAATAGACTCAGAGTAGATATTAAACAATAATGGGGAAAGCACGCAGCCCTGCCTGACTCCTCTCTGAATTTCTTTCCATCTCATCCTGAACAGAAGCTCGTTGATTCCAATATAGATTAGCGATAATTCTTATGTCACGCTGATCCAGCCCGATGTTTTGAAGGTTTTGTATCATTTTAGAATGTTGTACCCTATCAAAAGCTTTCTCATAATCTATAAAACACATGTATACTGGTCTATTCATATCCAAGCATCTCTGAACCAGAACCTGCATGCTAAAGGGAGCATCTCTTGTTCCAAGACCACTCCTGAAACCAAACTGTGTGTCTGAGACAGTTTCTTCACACTTTTTATATATTCTGTTGTAATTGACCTTCAGAAATAGTTTTAGTAGATGACTCATAAGGCTTATAGTACGATACGCTGAGCAGTGTTTGGCATTAGCTTTTTTTGGCAGCGTGGACTTCAAACAGTCCTGTGGTCTTCCTGAGATGTATATGGTGTTGAACAAATCGGTGAGAACCCTGGTGACACTATCCTCTGGTAGTTTAAGGATATCAACATAGATATAGTCAGGGCCTGCAGCTTTACCGTTTTTTGACTGACGGATGGCCTGTATAATTTTCACTTTTAAGATGTTTGGACCAGTACTGGCCTCTTCAAAAGCATGTTGTTCAGGTTTGTCATCCTTAAATAGATGCTGGATGTAATGTTTCCATGCCTGTAATTTCTACTTTATATCTGTTATGGCGGTATTATTGTCTCTGAATAAATTGCCATTTAAACGTTTCCTGTTCATTCCCAGTGTTTTTTTATTTTCTTGTGCAGGTTGAATGAGTCATGCTTCATCTGTAATTCTTCCATCTCTTGACACTTACCATTTAAGTTCCTTTGACTTTTATGATGGATGGCCCTGTATCGGTCACGATTATGAAATCTAGATGCTCTACGTTGATCGATTAGGTTCAGAATATCATCCGTCATCCATTCCTGTTTCGTTTGTCTGTATTGAGCACTGGAAAGGTGTTGATTCGTAATATGTGCGACAGACTGCCTAAGATGCAGCTATGTATTATTTGTGTCTCCTGAGGTGTTAGTTTCCTTCAGCTCTTATTTAAGTTGTTCTGAGATCGTTGTTGTTATAGCTGGATCTCTGAGATTTGTCAGATCATACGGGGAACAAGAATTGCACCCAGGTATGATCTGATAAAACTCTTTAACGTTTTTAATTTAACCTTTATTTGAGCAACCAGACGACTGTGATCAGAGAAGAGATCAGCTCCTGTACATGTTTTTGCTGATTTGCAACTATTTTTTTAAATACGAACGACTAACTGACCTGCTCTTTCAACAACTGTATATTTGACAGTGTAAACAAAACAAAATACCGTCAGGCGGTTTAATAGGGTATAACAATTTAGATTTTAGTATTCAAGTACTCTTCATAAAGGCTTCATCAAGCCGCAACATAAATGTAGAGTAAAATATCTTATTAAATTATTTTGAAACATTTAAAAGCAGTGTACTAATTATCTCTAGCAATAGATATTTAAATGTACTTCTTGTTCTTATAGTGTCAGCTCTGGATATGGCTGCAAATAGGAACGGAAACGCCTATACAGGGCTTTGTAAAAAGTTGGCATATGTAAACTTTGATTTTAACTTACAATAGGAGTGATATGACGCAACATATGTCCAACAAAAGAAGAAAACATCTTAAATAAAGCTATATCACTTCTCTATTTGCTTTTTGAAATTATCGTGAGTGCGCGTGTATGTGTTAAATAATTTATAATTATCTTAAATAACCAATTATCTAGGAGAAATAATAAAAATGAGGTTAACTTCGATGATGGCCTCGGTTAACTCAGAAACGAAAGATTGCTGAAAGGAATAGTCTTCAGATTCGCGATCAGAGCTTCACATTTTACGCTCCTACCATAGAGAAAAAATACTTTTGTTTCTCTTTAAACAAAATCTGAAGATATTTCTATCTTAAATCTCGTATATCAACCGTGCGAACACCCGGTAAATTAGACTTTTTTGGGAATTTTCAAGAACAGCCTGTCCACCACTCAGCTGATCATCTAATTTTATATTTCTGATTACACTCCATAGCCTTGATAATGACCTCTTAGTGTAGCATGTAGCTACTGGATTAATTTCACCCAATTGTTTGAAACGTGTCCTGACGATACCCTCATGGAGTTTCCATTTCTGCTTGGCAGAACCCACATAGGGTTTCATCTACCAGACCCCTTAGACTTAAATATCTTTTCAGTAGACAAACCTGCCATAATGCCAGCTGTGACCTTTGCTGAGGAACTCTTAATGAATTTATTAGCTTGTCTATATTCCAGTTGGACATTCCACCATTATATAGGATGCGTGAATAGTACGGTACACCTGGTCCCACCAAAGAGCGCAACGAGTCTGCTACGGCTATTTCATCGGCTCTTTCGTTCTCACGCTGGAGTCACTTTGTGTTGTCTACCTAGCTTGTTCAATGCCCTGCAACAATTCTCTAGCAGTTTGGATGTTGTAATGTTGGCCTCGATTGCCTTTAGTGCTGCCTGGCTATCAAAGTGTATTACCACCGTCTTCCTGGTGTTCTCCATCTCCTTCACACAGTGTGCTATGGCCGTTACTTCTTCCTGAAACACCATGGATAGATATTGGAAGATTTGTTCCCGTCCTTGGTTCATATATTATACCTTCTCCGACACCTTGATCGGTCTCCAGGCCGTCAGTACATCAGACGAGCCTGCCCTAATTAGTGGGCCTTTTTTCCATGGTCTCTTTCTGGTACTACGATCTTAAAATTGTTTTCAAACCTGTATGTTGGAGGGGTGTAACCTACGTTCTACCCGTAGTATGCTTTAATCTCCTTCAGCAGCTTTTCGTTGTTGGCACCATTACTCTGGCGTATTGGCATTTGCTCTTGCAACAGTCTGTGTGCTACCGACTTAGCCTATTATTTTATGTAAATGTGTGAACCTCTAACATACGCCTTTTTGTCTAAAAAGATTCAAGTTTCATTGATACATTTATACAATTTATTTACTTAAATTAACATTAATATTCAATGAGAATAAAATGCAGTTTGAGGATTTAAAAATGGCAAAACCTTGTATGCTTCCAGTGCTTGAACTAAACTCTGTTATTACATCAGCTCGTTTTGGATGACTTGGGGCACCCTGGATTTTTTTTGCGGTCTCAATTTCATTGTTGATGAACTCTTCAACCAAGACATATCAATGTTTTTATAAAGCTGGAGAGTTGACTTAAGAATTGAATACTTGGCCCATAACGATGATGCAACAAATTTCTTGTGTAGTTCATGAAACTATGAAGTTCCATCACTCACTGAGATATCATTTTGCCAAAAATGTAATTATGCAAGTAGTTTCTACTTTCAGAGATGCCTTCGTATGTTAATACAATTAGTACAATCACAGTAAGCCTGAATTCTTCATTTGTTACTTTCTTCGCAATCGTGCAGCACCAGCCGCACGCACGATCAAGTTATCTTAGCCTTAGCGCAATAATTATTTCTTTGCTTTGGAGTTTTAATTTAAACGTTTTCGTATTAAATCAGCTGCAGCTCCATTGGCAACTAGATCGATTTGGAAAAAAGAAACAATACAAGGGCTATTGCAGAATCGGCCACCGCAGCTCGTTATTCCGTTGTTAAACAATCGGCGATCGCGACCGCGGTCACCTTGTGGCGTTGCAACTGTTTTGTGAAAGTGATAGTTTTTTGTTTTGGGAACAGATTTGGATTTATCGATATCGGACGTTAGATAGAATGAAGCAGAACGGTTAACGGTGCGGTTGTTCTTGTTGAATTTGCTCGATCGTGTGGCGATTTTAAAAGTGAACTCTGATTTAAAAGTGAATTAATTTCGATCGAGGTGAACTTTTCGTGCGCTGTCGAGTTGTGGACGATAATATCTTCGTGTATTATGTAAATGAGTAAAGTTGTTGAAAACTCTTAATTTATTGCAAATTCCTCTTGGTTGTAAATATTGGTTTAATTACACTATCTCTGGCCATTCAATACAAAATAAGTACAGTGTGGGTTGCTGAAGTTTTAGGATGTCGATTGATAAGTCTGTACTGTTTGGAGGTCGCCGACTTTAAGTATAACACGGCACTATTTTTTAAGCGTCTTGCCATTTACATATTATATTACATAATCTAGAGGGTAAAAAGGAAATGGGTACCTATCAAATCCGCTTGGGACCTGACGATAACGTTTTAATTTTTCTGTATTAAGGAAATATTTTGCACCATATGCAGGGGCTCAAAAAGCTAGGTATGAGTCAACACTGATTTTTTAATTGAAGTAGATACACATATTTCTTACAATTTTTAATTGTTATTAACTTAAAAATTCTGGGCGATTTAATCGATTTCAATAATTCTTTGTGGCATTGATCACGAATCTGAAGGAAGTTCCTTTCGGCGACGTTTCGTTTTTGAGTTACTTGTCTATCATCGAAGATAACCTCGTTTTCGCAACTTCTTCCCATCTTCTCGAAGCTAATGAGTGAGGTTTAGGGTCTGGGGACACATAGGTTGTGTCGATGTTGCAAAATTTCGTTTTTTCACTAAAAAGGAGGTGTCCTATAGAGTAGTTTGAGCCAAAAAAATCGGAGGATCCACCATATTTAAGCCGAAAAAAGCGCCCAAAGTTCGAGTTTTGACACAAATTTCCAGCACCACTTCATAAAAGCACTAACCATGTGGGTAATATACACCTGTAAATCAATTCTGCACGGGTGAACATGTTAAGTAGGAGACACTTGCGCAGAACGGGAGGCTTCCATTTTATCCCGGTCCTAATTCAAAGTCTCAAAGCGACTCATAGCTCCATGACATAAAAATAAAATTTTATTATTTATTATTATATTCTCCTTGTTACGGTCATTTGTCAAAATTCTCATAATAGCTAAAACTTCAATTTTCCAGAAGACACACTTTTGCCATATTTACTTTTAAAACGTTTCACTGATTTTACGAAGGGATTAGTAATCCATTCGTAAAACCAGTGTGTATTTGCATCCATTCTCCTAAATAAAGGAAAAACACAGAGACACTCTTTGGATTACACGATTTCATTGTATATATATTCGTCAAATATTTCACCTCATACATGGCCCAAATCAGAGTACAAACAATATCGAGTAGAGTCACTCAGCAAAATTGTTTTGATGTCGTTACTGTCCGTCGTAGCAATGCCACCGCAGGTCATGAACCAGATTGATCCGGATTCGTTCCGACGCCATACGCTGGTATACGAAATCCGAAATTTGTCTCCAGTGAACCTACCGTATATTTATTTAGGCCGTGCCTAAATTAACCCAAGGCATGTCCAAAATCAAGGAAAAAATCTTTAACAAATATTTGCATTTTCGACTGACAAAGTTTTTTTTTTATTTTGGGCATGCCTTGAGTTAGTTTGGGTTCGTTTTGCTTGGTTGCTCCCCTGGAGCAAGCGGAAAGAGCTATGTGGGAAGTGAAATTATAAAAAATACTAAATGAAATATGCACAAATCAAATATATTATATTTTCTTGCCTTCATGCATTGCCCTCCCTCAATACGAGAATATGCAACTTTTGGCAACCCTGTATGCTCTTATTTTCACGTTACACCCGAGAAAGTAGTTGTTCGCGGTTCTAGACAATTTGACCTCACAAGTCAACCTTTTGGGGTTCTTTATTCGGTTCAAATCTAGGAAATCCTCCAATTTTTTTGGCTTAAACTACTCTATAAGACACTCCCTTTCTAGTAAAAAAAGTTTGCCAAAATCGACACAACCCATATGTCACTAGACCCCGAGTTATATTATAGTTTTATATTATTAGAATAAACTTTTTTAAAGCATACATGCACGCATAATTTCCATATGAAGAAAAATATAGAAAATTCGCTATGTTTTCACGATACTCCTTAATACGTCGGACATTTCGAGACAAATGACAATCGTCAAACTCAGTGTAAATCATCCTCCGTCAATGTTGACGTACGCCCAGCTTTTTTGCGAGACCCTGTTACAGGGCTTCTGTTTACATGCAGAACCTATCTAATGCAAAACAATAATCTGAATTGAAAGATCCGTAAGAAAAAAATATTTCTAAACTACAGGGTAAGTCAAATATGTTGGACTTGACTGCCCAATTTGTATTCGTTCAATTAAGCACCCTGTATATTATTAAATTTTTAAAATCTGCGTGAGATTGAAGTTTTTTGATGGGTCATGCTTTGAGTCTAAAATCAATTGTTTCCGGGATATTTACATTTGAAAAATAACATTTATATTTACATCTATTTCAAGCGAGAATAATAAGAAATAGAAAGAAAAAAAATTAACATCAAAGGTGGAGGGATTTATGACAATTGTCAGTTTTTTTTTTTAAATATACAGGACAAGTAAAAATCACACTTTTACTTTTCTCAACGAAAAACTCTGTATGTTATTATATTTCTAAACTTTACTTTTTATTTCGAAATCTTTGATACTTTTGGACTGAAATCAATTGATTGCGAAGTATTGAAAAATTAGAGTAATTTGACCTCCTATCTCAAACGGAAATAATTAGATAAAACCTTAAGTGACAAAAATTGTAGAGATTTCACTAAACTATAACAAGAGTTGATCGCAATGTTAAGTAAATCATGGAAGCTTTGGTTTTTACGGAACAACCGGTATGCGACCAGGGTGTCGCACAAGGTATGACCCATGATTTAGGGTTGTGTAAATTGGAACAAAATTGGGTCAAAACCTCTTATACCTTTTCGTCCTACGTAATGAGTCATTAGTCCTTAAACGTAATAATTGATAATCGATTTATAATTATTAACTTTGATTTCAATTATTAACTTTGATTTCAACAAAACACATTCAATTTCCGTCTTAGGTCGAGCCATGTAAAAACACCTTAACTTAACGTTTCTCACTCTGTTGTCAGAATAAACGAAGTATTTTATCCAAGGCACCACACTGTTTTTCTGCGTCGAATCCGTTACATTTACAATTATTTAAGAAACTACTTTCCATATTTTTGTTTATCAAAATCGCGCAACTCAATTCGCGGATAACGCTCATTAATTTTACTGTAAAAACTGTTGGCATTCCGATTCACTTCGGCACCAATGAAAGTAAAATCGTTCCCATAATAATTGAGGCGAACCTCTCTCACCTAATAGCGTGAAATTTAAATTATTCTTTACTAAATCCAAATAAATAAAAGACACAATTACCGCGCCGTTTTGTAACGCTCGATTTGGAAGGCATTCTCGATTTTGTAAAAGAGGTTTTTATTGTTGATGCACTAAATTAATTTAATAGTGAATTTGAATTTCTAGTGTCATTTATTGCACCATTGTACCATCACCATGTTTGCATTGCGACTCGTTAAGGTTAATTTCGGTTAGTTTAAGTTTTAAAAGGGAGTTTTATAAATAATCGCAAGTCATCAGTGTGAAACACGTTTATCAGTTTTAGTATAAAAAATGTCGCGATTGTTTAATGTTTGGCTTCCGTATTAAAGTTTTTATGTTTTAGCTTTGCCAGTTCTTCACTATTCAATGAAGTTCTTTTCACTCTTAGATTTAGTTCGCTAGAACTACAAATTAAATGTATTGACGAATGTAAAACACGTTTATCAATAAATACGTTTATGGGTTAGATTATTGGCGTTCATAGTACAGGTTGTGGGTTCGGTTCCCGCCTAGCGTAGACCTTTTCATATTATGCATGTGATCTAGTCTATCACCCTGTATTTCTAAAAGAGGCCGCCTTTCGACACGCCTTCTAACGGCAATAGGGAAGCCGGGAAAAGAAGAATATGGCGAAGATGAAGGTCTACATTTTTAATCCTCCTTAGTCTTGTTTTCATGTCTCACCTTCCCGTACGGTGCTTCCGTCTTTATCTTCAATTTATGTGTTCATGGTTTGAATTTTCGTGTCAGTTCTTTCACTTTTTTATGTAGGTCACGAGTGTTATTAGCAGTTTGGTGTTCCTCTATTTCATTGCATATTTTCTTGATGTGGTGGTTTTTATCCTGTCTACATTGCCTCTGAATGTCTTTGCTTAGCTGTCTGTGCTGATCTTTACTTGTTTGCGTGGTTAGACTTATTATTTTTAGTTCTTTTCTTTTGTTAATTGTCTCGAGAGTTCTTTATGTTATCCAGTGTTTTTTTGGGTCAGTGAAATTTTGTGTTTGTTGGAGATTTTTTTGCTGTTTCTTGTATGCAATTTTTTAGAGATTGCCATTCCTGTTCTGGATCCTGATTTCCCAATATATTTTCTTTGTTGGTTACATACATCTTTATTCCCCTTGTATTGCTTTATACTAATTCTACCTCTAAAGGAAATCATCTGTCCATCAACACATATATGGTGTTCTAAATTTAGCTTCAGGCACCTTTTCGCACAGATTCTATAAGCGGCCTTACTTTAAATAATTTATCTCATATTTCAGGAGGCTTTCCCAATAGCATCAAGTTGAAAAATCGATCCCAGAACATATTTTCCAGAAAGGCGTTAATTCGTAATGAGTGCTCCCAATACATTCTAATTCTGGGAAATGTGTTTATGGAACCTATAAATATATGCAAAGCTATATTAGTACTTTTATTTTCGCTGTTGAGGTTGGCTTAAAATTGGTGACTCCTTTTTGTAACGCATATATATTTATGTGCCTTGATATATCTTGAAACAAAGTATTCGGTATATACCTCAAAGATTATTCTATGGGAAAGCTAGTACTTGCCTCCTGTGACCAGTTCCTCTGAAGACTTTGAAAAGTTCCCTTTTACTTGTTTCCTGTTTTCTTCCCTGTCATTCCCTGCTGTGGCACTTCTGACTCATTTTCTTCTATGTGGTCGTCCGGTGCCCGCTTTTCAGTTGACCATCCGGTGTTTTGATGAAATCAGCCTCTGGCCTTATTTCAAAAGGTAGAACTACTTCTTGGTGGTCGTTTTCCTCGCTGTCGCTTTGCGCAATATCTCCACTAGTTCCTCTACATCTGCTGGGTTATCCAATTTTCATATTACTAATTATGGTTGTAGTGTCAAAAGTAAATTTCCAAATACATGCAATAAATAAATAAATAATAAATCAGATAAATTAAAAAAAATATTTCATTAAACTCACTATATACAGTCCCTAAACATGCTGTACACGTATTTTTTCAATATTTTCTAATAAAACCAAGAAAAAACAGAAAGAGCGGCACTTACCATCAAACGCCGTGACACCTTTGAACTGCAAAACAATATGGCAGAGTATTTTCGAGGTGTTCTAAGCAACCTCTCGCTACCAAAGTTCACAATAGTATTGAAAGCCATTCAAATGTTATTAAATAAATTAAAAAATATAATTTTAATTTTAACACTTAGAAAACACGTATAAAGGCTTTATACAAACTGCACGAAGTAGGTATTCATTTGAAGTGTTCTATTTTAAAATTATGAATTCAATCATTACCTCCTAGGTAATGATTCAATGCCCATACTGATGGACATCAGGTCTGAAGGGGGTCAATAGGTCTAAAAAATAATACCCAGGGTGGGTGTCAAGATATAAATGATAACCTTTTACAATTGTGCCCAAAAAATAGATAATCTTTTATCCGCAAAAATTCTATAAATTAGATTTGTACACCCCTCTAATGTCTTAACGTCAAAAAGTATTCAAATCATTAAAAAAATCAATAAAAGAAGGTGTAAGCAAAGTTTTTTTTGTTTAACTCGGACATGCAATACAAAATAATATTCGAAAGAAACCTATTATAGTAGATGGCTTATTTAAACTTAATAACATTTTGGAAAAACACCAACGGCATCATTCCCGTAACTAAATTTAGTAATTAATAAGATTTAAAACCGGTCGTTCTCGGCTGGGACACCCTATATTCTTTATTGCGCTGCCCCTGATTAGCATATGCAATCAATGCGAGAATGTGGGAACGGAAATAATTGCGGAAGGTCACCGGTCACATTCTTTGCGCAAAGAAAGCTAGACGTTAATAATAGGCAGTAATAAACTTGAAGGACTTCCGCTGATACTACGAATTTATTTTTGACCATAATTATTGTCAATTTCAAATTAATTTCATTTATTATTATACCTGGTTTTGATGGGAAAATAATATTTATCTACGCCCGAGAGTTAAGGAGCGTTTAACTCACACTTTTCGCGGGAGTCAAGAGCTTCATTACCGTGATATTTTTCGTACCGAAATAGTATATTATTTTATATGGAGGAAAAGTGATACTTTTCATGGCGCGCTCGTGTTTAACAGCCGAACGGAGTGAGGCTGGTAATAGAGAGCAAGCCATGAAAAGTAACTTTTCCTCCAAATAAAATATGCTGTTTTTTCTTCAAATGCCGACAAATTAATGCAAAAACATCTCTTTCTAATAGTAATAATAATTATTATTAAAGATAAGTGGGTTCGCAAGGCGGCTTAGACCGGTGTCGGTGAATAGGCACATGTTGTTGCCATAGTAATGTAACATAAAGCTGTCAGTGGACACTGTCAACAATAATTATTTTTTTTAAATTGCGTCTCCGATTGCGTTTTAATTCCATATTGATAAGCAGTTATTGAGTAAATTCGATTAAATAATAAATAATTTGTTCCTAAATTAGTGATTTTTAGAAATGCAGTGTACAAACTGAGTGATAAATACAAATTTTAGTTTAATAGTTGTTGTTGTTGTTTGTTTGTTAGTTGTTGACGCTTATTTTGTTGTTTGTTTGTATCTATGTTGCTATGACAACACTTTTACCTCCGCCGGCGAAAAAGTGAAAAGTAAAGTTCCGGCGGAGGAAAAACAAAATTTCACGGCCGCCTACACAGTCGAGTAATGACGGATTTACTGACGTTTGAAGAAAAACAAATTATTGTTTACTGCCAAACTGACATCGATCTGGAATCTGGAAATGGTGAGAGGGTGGCCTTGAAAGGCCACGGCACTTAGGCCCCATTGGACCCCCTGTGCGTCCTCTCCAGGTCAACCAATCCATCTAGGCCATCGTCCAGCCTAGTGTTGTAAAAAAGGCGGCGATGCGATGTTGCCCGAGGAGGCTGTTCTAAGAAAAGCCATGGTTGGCCATCGTTCTCCCAAAATGGATTCCCTTAGTTCCGAAATAGTGTCGCAATCGCAGAGCAGATGCTCTACTGTTTCGTCCTCCTGTTCACAGCCTCTGCATATAGGTGTCTCGCATAATCTCATTGTGTGGAGATGTTTCCTTAGCTGGCAGTGTCCAGTCAGAATCCCCACCATGAGTCGTAGGATCTTCCTTGACATATCCAGGTATGCTTTTACTGCAGACTCATTAGGGTAGCTTAAAAACTCCCTGGCCAGTCGACAGTTAGTTGTTTCATCCCATCTTGCCCTAAAGTCTTCATGGGTGACCTTTTTTATCATATGTATCGTCGTCGCGACAGGTAGGTTTGAAGGGCCGGCTCCCATAATGTTTGAACCGGCTGCCTTTCTAGCCAATTTGTCCGCTGATTTGTTACCTTCGCACTGTGCATGTCCTTTAACCCAGCACACAGAAATTCTGTTTTTGCGGGCAGCATCCTCCAGTGAATTATGGCATTCTAGTACTGACCTGGCTGTAAGTTTATAACTTTTCAAGGCCAGTAGTGCTTGTCCACTATCCGTGTAGATTTTAATAGTCTTGTTCTCAGTATTCCTGCGAACAATCTCTTTTGCGGCTATGGATATTGCAGCAAGTTCAGACTGAACTATGCTTGCGGGTCCCTTCATAGGCCATTTAAGTTCAATTCGCAAGCTTCGGGAGTAAATTCCACAGCCTGCTCCTTCCTTGGTTTTTGAGCCATCCACGAAAATGTTAACCGCACCTTCGGTTATAGGCTCAAATGGTTTTATTTGTACATCATGTCTGTCGAAGACAAACTTGGGAGGTATGCTATCTGCACTTACCGGCAGTAGTGGCAGTCTTACGACTGCCCCTTCCCACAGGTGGCGTCTAGTCTCTCCACATTCTATGCTAGGTTGCACACCAACGACTTTGAGCCTTAGCAATGCAGTCAGAGCCACCTCCCTTAGATAAATATCTAGGGGAGGCAGGCACAACATTACTTCCATGGCTCTGGTTGGGGTTGTTCTCATAGCTCCCGTTACAGTTAGGCAGGCAGTACTCTGTACCTGACTGAGCTTAAGCATTGCCGTTTTTTGTTGACTCTTGGGCCATCAAACTACGGCTCCATAGGCAATCATAGGTCTTATGATGGCAGTATAGATCCACATTACGACCCTGGGTTTCATCCCCCAGGTTTAACCCACGGTCCTGCGGCATTGTTTATAAGAGATGTATGCCTTCTTTAGTCTTCGTCCTAAGTGAAGATTCCAGGTTAATTTAGCATCGAAGGTGACCCCAAGGTATTTTACCTCAGATGCAAAATTTAGTTATGTGTTTAGGAGGGTCGGAGGTCGCAGTGGCTCCATCCTCCTTTTCCTGGTGAAGAGCACCATCTCCGTCTTCCTGGGGTTTACAGACAGGGAGTGCTCCCTGCACCACTTTTCGACTAAGCGAAGGGCACTCTGCATTCGATTGCACAGAACTCCTTCGAACTTTCCGTTGAGCAGTATCGTAAGATCGTCTGCGTATGCATTGGTGTAGAATCCATCTCAGTTGAGGCAACTGACATCGATACAGATTAGAGACATTTCTATACACAGTTTGCACGACTTGGATTGTTGGGTATCAATTTTTTTACTTTTTATAAAAACAATGAAAAACGATAAATTATTTAACTAAGATTTAAATTCGCTATTATTTTTTGCTAATCACATTTGTTGAAGTAATTTCAAACAAATGTCACAATGCCGTTACCACTTTTTTCCTCTACAAGTTGAAATTATTAATTATCAATCCCGACGTTTCGTCATCGGGCCACCATCATCAACTTTCAAATCAGAACCTGGATTTTTAATTGGTCCTCATACCTCAAAAGATTAATATTTCATATTATCTAAATGCCATTTGACCGTTTCGTTTCTCAAATGTAAATCAGCAAAATTTCTGTTTTTTGTTGTACAGGGTGGCTCGAATTCGTGTCTATGTATGGGGAAGTCGAAAACCGTAAGAGATACAGTGTCGGTCAAATTAAGGCAAAATTGCGCATTTAGGTGCCTAACAATATGCCGTTTAGAAAGTTTTAAAATTCCGAGTATTTACGGAGATATCCGGAAAAAAACGAAATTTTGAAAAATCGTTTTATTTTTTTCCTGGGCTTATTTAAATACGGATTTCAAATCTAATTGCACTTTTGCATTGCCATTTTTTCCGCTCTATCCAATGATGATATCCAGTTTGAAATCCGACGTTTCGTCTTCAAGGGAACATCATCAACTTTCTTTTTTTAAATACGAACTTTAATTTTTTAAATCGTTTTTCAGATGGTATTGGCGTTATTATTATGAGTATGTGTTTTTATTTTTTTTTATTTTTATTTTTTTTTAATATTTTTTTATTATTTTTATTTTATATATTTTGCTTTGGCGTGATATTAAATAATTTAAGGTAGATGCTTTTAAAATTTTCATATTCTATAAAAATATTTTATTTGTTTTTTTGTATTAAGTGGAAAATTGGACCCCATATTAAAAATAAAAAATAGCAAAATTATTTTTACCAGAATATGGCTATGAACTATTACTCAAACAAGTTGCTTAGTGCAAGGATAAGATATTTTCAACTTTTAACCAATTAAAAAATGTATTTAATAGAGAACATCAACAATTTTAATACGCAATTTTCCACTTAATACAAAAAACAAAATAATTTTTTTTTAAAGAATATAAAAATTTCAAAGGTACCTGCCTTAAATTAATTAAAATTACGCCAAAGCAAAATAAATATTTAAAAAATAAAAAAAAATAAAAAAAATATTAACACATAATCATATTAATAACGCCAATACCATCTGAAAAACGATAAAAAAAATTAAAGTTTGTATTTAAAAAAAAGAAAGTTGATGATGATCCCTTGAAGACGGAACGTCGGATTTCAAACTGGATACCATCATTGGATAGAGCGGAAAAAGTGGCAATGCAAAAGTGCAATTCAATTTTAAATCCGTTTTTAAATAAGCCCAGGAAAAAAATAAAACGATTTTTCAAAATTTCGGTTTTTTTCCGGATATTCCGGAAATACTCGAAATTTTAAAACTTTCTAAACGGCATATTGTTAGGCACCTAAATGCGCAATTTTGCCTTAATTTGACCGACACTGTATCTCTTACGGTTTTCGAGTTCCCCATACATAGACACGAATTCGAGCCACCCTGTACAAATAGGTTCATACTGGAGAAAATCATGATGCAAATAAATGCAATTGAGCAGACAAAAATAAAATAACTTATTTAATAATAATAAATGTAATAAATGATATGCAAGAGAAACAAAACAAAAACAGATACAATAAACTTAAATAAGCTTCCAGACTACATTAACGGCATCGATGCAAAATAAAATTATGAAAAAGTAGCAATGTCTTTGAAACTTATTTTAAATGTTCACTTAAACGTTTACGTTTAAACATTTAATTGTTTTGCCATTTACTTTTCTTACTGCCTTTAAAATTAATCTTCTGCGTAAAAATAGGCATGAAGTTATAATATTTACACGCAACTGTTCCAAGTTTTCAGCAGACCAATTTTATACACTTTATTTTTAATGCACCTCACTGAAGGAGATCCAGAAGTGAGAGATCGGGGGATCTTGCTGGCCATACCACCACACCTCGGTTTTCTATTCACCTTTCTGGAATAATGTTGATCTAAAAATGCATGCATATCTGTACCATTTTGAGGAGGAGGACCATTTCTAAAATTCTCGTTAAAACACCGACATTTCAAATAGTTTTCGAGAAAAAAAATTAAAACAATATTTTTTTTTACCAAAAAACATAAATTCTCCGGGCATTTTCGAAACAAAGAACCGTTTAGCGCGTTTTGTCCTAAAAAGTCGCTATCGAGCTTTGGTCTCGGTTTTTTCGATCCTAGCAACTTTCAAAGGGCCTTAAGTTCCATTTTGCCAAAAAAAAGCTTTTCATTTCCCTACCCTATACAATTTTTGTAAGATTCCGCAGATACTACAAGTTTCATCGAAATTAATTAATTTTTCCGACAGTAATCCTGTTCATAACTTTTTTTTTAATTGTACGTGCCAAATTTCAAATTTCCACTCGTAGTCTTTTTCGTGAAAAAAAAACTATAAAACTCACGAGATACCAAGGATAGTACCAAAATTATACCATTGGTACTATCTGTAGTTAATACCATGCGAAAGTTCCTTAAAAATTACGATAAGAATGTGGAAGCTGTTTTTTTCATCACCAATCGTTGTCTCTCTGTACTTATCCAAAGTGAATAAAAGCACAATTTTCATTTGTTTTTATCTCCTAAGTTTATAACTATAAATAAAACATTGTACATAGTGTGTATCAGATACATGTAGATGTGACAACAGCGTAATTGTAAAAACAACTTTAAATGATATAGGGTCAACCGGGGCAATAGTAAGCGATTTTTGCAAGTTTGATATTTTTTCAATTTTATCTGTAAATTATGGCTTTCCTGTTTTAAAATTAAACACGAAGTAATTTTTGGGACTTTATTTGGGCCCTAAATTTTTCTAATATAAGGAATAATATTGAAGTGGAAGAACTATGACTCGTTTTAAAAAATGTCAAAAATTATCTGTCAATGTTTACTTTTACCCCGACCACTCTGGGTAAATGTAAACACATATCACAAAACCGGTTTAAAAGAATGCGTTTTTTAAAAGGGTATTTGTAAACAATAGTGTTATAAACTGATAGAACATTTTTTATTAATTTTAGCCCATGTATACATTTGCCCCAAAGTGGCATATATTTTTAAAACGACTTTTAGAATATTTTATTATTTATTTATAATCGTGTACCAGTACAATATTACAAAACTTATACCTAGTATTCAGTATACCTTAACTGTTAAACATCGGACAAAGAAAACAAATAAATTAACATACACTTAAGTAATTGCAGGAATAGTCATGAACCTAAAACAAAAGAAAAATTTTTAATACAGATAAAAGTAATATTTCATGAATGAATACAAGGAACTTTCTTTTCAAAATGATAAAATATTCGTTCCCCTTTCATTTTAATTATAGGAACAGGTAAAACCCCTAATATTTGCTCTTGAGAGGCAAAACTAACATCGCTTTGGTTAATGGCAAAATTTTGGTACGTATCATCAATAGATTTGAGGGCTACTACTTCAATGTCATATCCTTGAACAGTACCTAGGATTACATTCTCTATAGCACATACATATTTATGTATAGTGGTATTTCTTTAACCCCCTGTAAATTTCACAAGAACAAAGTCACCGTTTTTCAAATCTGATATGGGAGTGTCCTTGAGAGTTACAATTTCTTCATTTTCCGTAAAATCTTCTTCCCAGGAACTCTCTGAATCACTTTTGAAGGACTGATCATCACTTGAGGAACTATCGGCTTTTTTTCTGTCGTTTCTTTTCAGTTTTTTTTAGTCTCTTCTTTGGTCTTTTTACTGTCTTTGGTGGTGCAGTGCATTTCTTCGGTCTTTCTTTTTTGCTCTTTTCTAATTTTTTTTGTTGTGCTTCTCTTAGCCTTTTTAAAAGGTCGGCTGCAGTTAGCACTTCTCCATAACTGAGTTGTTTCAATCTTGGTATTACTATCTTTTTTGAAGGTGATTGTGTGCATTCAATGATAGTACTACTGTTTTATTTTTTTTTCTGGAGATTTAAAAAATAATTTCTTTAGTGATATCTCCGATGTAGTTGTAGATGGAACTATATTAATACTAAGGTTGGTTCCAGTTGTTTTTTTTGTTTGAAGAGCATGCAGAAGTACAGGTCTCAGTAGGAAGGTGGTTGCACTGATTTTTTTTTGGGGCTTTTTTTAGAGAGTTTCATGACATCTTTTCTGGGATTGTTATTCTCATTTTCCTCTCCCTGGTCCTTAGTTTCAGAACGTTTATTTTATCGGCTGTTAGTAATAAGTTTTGAGGTTCTAAGGGTGGATCTCCATGATTCTTTAGGTAGGCCTCCAATTCTTAGCTTTTAAATGCATCCTTGGGAAATTTTGTTTTGTCTGCCGGGAATATTCCACAGGTTTTAAATCCAGAAATTATATTTGATTTTTTGATAGCAACTCACCATACCTCGCCAAGCATTCTTACAGAGTCGGATTTTGACAGCCTACCTGTCCCCTTACCCATCTACTTTTTGCCAAAACTAATCAATTTTTTTCCCCAACACGTTTTAACTGGCCCAAAGACACATTTATCTAATGACTGCAGCATGTCGGTTAAGTGGCTTGGCAGTTTAATTAAGGTAATTTTATTTTCAATAGCCTCTTCAATAATGCGGACGCTCATGTGGCTTGAATGACCATCATAAAGCAAGACAGCTCCCTGATTGGGAAGGTTTTTTTGTTGACGGATTATATTTACATGGGGTATAAAACTTTTGGTGAACCAAGTGAAAAACAGATTCTTCCATCCATCCATTCTTTGAAGCAGTGTATAATGTACCAGGCTAGGCTTGCTCTGATGTCTACCTTGCTTGTACTCCAGCACCCTTAAACACAATTAAAGGTGGTAAAAGAGAACCATCTGCTCCCACCCATGCTAATACATTTGTAGATTCCCTACCAGATCCCCCTGAAACGCTGCTTAAGGTTTCCCCTTTTCGCCTATTGCTCGTAAACGGTAAACGCTTTTAAAACCTGTTTCATCTGCATTATATATAAAGCACGCATTTTCTTCAGCCACAAGTTCCAAGGCAGATAAAGTTTGGCTTGAGTCATCATAAAACTTGTAAATTATGTCAGGTTTCCTAGCTTCTTTCCTACATTTTTGCAAATGTTCTGGTTTTTTCACAGATAAAATGTCATTGTGTCTTCGAAGAAACAGATAATACCAATCTTTCCCAGGTCTTCCATTAACAAAAGGTCTTGTCATATTGTGAGACTGTACATAGTCCTGAATGAGATTCAGCCTCATCTTTGCCACAAGGGTAGCCGCTTTAGCCCTAGCAAGCAAACATTCCACAATCTTATCTTCAAGTTTGGCAGAAAGTGCTGTTTTGCGACCTGGACCAGTGGAGTCGATGGAAGTTTTTCGTCCATTGATCCTTTGGGAAATTACTGCTATGCTATAGGAACGTTGTAATATTCTTGTGCCTGTCGGTAAGTTTTGTTGCGGTTTTGCACATCTGTTACTGCATTAATCAGGTCCTCTTTTGTATTTGCTTTTTTCTTGCGAATATATTTACAAGGCATCTAAAACAAACAAAAAATGCCTATATAACACGTGTTTACGTTTACCCCAAAAGGATGTTTAGTTTTGCCCCATGTTGCAAAATATCTGGGGTAAATGTAAACATTCTTCAAATATCTTACTAATAAAAATTGGAGGCTTTAAACAGGTAAATAAAAAAAAAACAATGCCTTCAATAACCTAAAAAATTGCCAAAGACCCACTTACCTTGATAGCAAATTGTTCATCTAAAGTTTTTACCACTTTTGCTAAAAGAAAAATCAATATTTTTGCAGAGGTTCGGGAAATACGTGTATCAAGCCAAACAAACTTGTTGAAACAATATGATTTCTTGTACAAGAGTGGTAGGGGACACGTCCTTCTAGAAGATGCGCGCCATTACAGTTTGGCGGTAAATTCAAACTGAGTATAGGGACCGTTTACAATTACCCCTGTTTACAATTACCCCGGTTGACCCTACCACAGTTACCTTGACCACAACCAAAATTTCAAACAAATATAATATCTCTCTCGATCACTAAAAGCGTCTAGTATTACTGGAGTTTGAAAAATCCTGTATAGTTGTTATTTTAAACAGATGCATTTAGGCAAACACAAATCTGCAAAACAAATAATGATTTCTTTCCAAACAATGAGATAAAAAGCATATATCGATCCTTAAGATTACAATTTTGTCGATATGACATAACATCTCTAATTTGTTGGCTCAGTATATTTTCGGCGCTTTAGTAGATCTTTATACATAATATGAAGTAAATAGATAAATAATGATAATTAAACAAATAGAAGCCTTTTTACTGTCAACAATTATTGCTTTGCAAAAAAAAAACAATTTCTCGACATGATGTAAAGAACGGAATACTTGAACAGCTCTAGTTTGTTGCATAACAAAATTACGGGAAAACGAGGCCGAAACGAAAAGGGAAGACGAAATAATTAAATAAATTTGATGTAAATGCTAAATAGTCAACGATTCACATAATTTTATAGTCGAATTACCGGATTTGTTCTAGAAAGAAAACCGAAGTAAGGAAAGTAAACCGCAAAACTATTTAAATCGAATCCAACCGATTTTCCGGAAGCCAATTCTTGCGATATCGATTTAGACTATTATAGGCAAGCGGATTGGTAAATGCCAAAACGTAGGAGAGGGTGGGACACAAGAGTCCGTCAAGCAAAATAACTTTGGATATCTGCTACTTATTTATTTGGCTATTCCGTGTAATGCCACTGCCTTAGGGCTCTTGAAATATTTATATACACTGCTAGAAAAACTAAGTGCATAATGCTAAACTAAGAGACTATTATAGATAAGCGAATCGGCAAATTTGTGAAAACGTGGGAGAGGATGGAACACAAGAGTCCGCGAAGCAAAATTACTTTCGATATCTGTTACTTATTTATCTAGCTATTCCGTGTCATGTCACTGCCTTAGGGCTCTTAAAATATTTAGATAAACTGCTAGTGCTGCTTAAGTGATTAATGCTATGTTTATGTGATAAATTTCGAAAACTAAGAGACTATTATAGGCAAACACATCGGTAAATTTGCAAAAACATAGGAGAGGATGAGACGCATGAGTCCGTCAAGCAAAATAACTTTCGATATCGACTGCTTCTTTATCTGGCTATTCCGTGTAATGTCACTGCCTTGAGGCTCTTAAAATATTTGTATAAATTACTAGAAAAAAAAAGTGCATAATGCTATGCTTATATGCTAAATTCTGAAAACTAAGAGAAGGAACTGAGGCTTTCGGATTTTTTAGGGAGAAATACTGGTTGTGGGCAACCGAAAAATGCTTAATAACAAATGTTTTACGTCTAAAAAACTAGTCGCTACCCCCCTCGGTATCATCAGCCAAAACGTAATCCTAATCATTCAGTTAAACTATAATGAATTAATTATTAATTCCAAAAATATTTTAAATTTTTATTTAGCTTCCTATTTCTCAGTTATGCACGATACATGAATACTTTTTTTTTAACTTAGACCGTAAAACAAGTTATTATTATCTCTCGTTAGGCAATAACGTTGAATATGGATTTAATTTCTTATTTAACGGTTACATAAAATCAATTTGTGCCGTTAATTTATACTATAAAGCGTATTATTGCGGATTTATAATTTATGTACTTAGTTGCAACTGAACCAGAAAATCCGGATTAGAACAAGGACAATTAAATTCGAATTGGGTATGCAAGTATTTTAATTTTTCGTTCATAATGGCTTGACAATTACAGTGAGGCTATTATGTCTCCCTCCGAAGGCGTTTCTCTTAAAAACATGTTTTAAATTTTTAACACCTTATAGGGAACCGCCTGTTTTATTTTCATATTTCGCTGATTAGTGATTATTATTAACAAAATACTCTCAATTGAAAAGCATCATGCATTTTTATCACAATTTTCATGTGTTGTGAATGCCAATATATCTTTCACTAGATGATTCGTATAATATATTAATTTTGTTGGAATAATTGAAGTTCTTTCCGATTTAGTCGAAAGGTGGTGCCAGTGAGGCAAAGGAGGCGACGCGACGGCGACGCCTCACTATGTACTGTAGAGTTAAAATATTTTTAACAAATATACAGTATTATTTTGTTACAATGTAGAGGATCTCCCAACGAGGACTGAACAGGAGCTTATTTTTGACCTTACTGTCATTGTAAAAATTTGCACTACCCAAATCTTAATCATAAGACAATGGCAATATTCAAAAATGTCGCCATATTATCTGATTTTCGTTGAGTTCAAGTTGGCTTCAAATTATACAAGGTTAATCTAAGATTTGAATCAAATTAACTCAATAAATTGTAAAGACGTAACAATAAATGATAGTACGTGCAAAATAGAAATCGAACGTTCTTCCCAACTAAAATAAAAGAGCCGAAGTAATTATTTTTAGATAACGGACGCGAAACCTTGTACGTACAAATGTAAAGAGAAATTACAAGACAAGTTCAAGGTGTTGACATGGAACATCTGGCAGGCACGAAAACCCATAAAATACTGTTGAAAAAACTACACGCTCTTTCATTCATCGAACAGACGGACGCACTGGTATGTAATAAACTATTGCTGCATTGAAATGTCCACGAATTCGGTGGTACTTTTTTTCAAAAAATTATTTGTATTAAAAGAAAAAAGTGAAGTACGACCGAAGCGTACTCAATGAAGATCGGCAACAATTCTCGCAAATTCGTCTCTGTCTTGGGCTCTTCTTAGCAGGGAGTTTGAATCTAAGCCGTGTCTACGTCCAGGGCCACGTTTTACCTCAATCTTGCCCTCCATAATCAGTTGCAGGAATCTGTACTTGTCTTGTCTCATGGCATGGCCAAGGTAAGCAGTCTTTCGCTTTTTTATGGTCTCGAGAATTCTTCAGTCCTTGTTCATTCTATGTAAGACCTCTTGATTGGTGATATGGTCGGTCCATGGAATGCGCAGTATTCTACGATATACCCACATTACAAATGCTTCTAGCTTGTTAATACTGCTAACTTTTAGCGTCCAGGCCTCGACTCCATACAGTAACGTGGAATACACATAACATCTAACAAAGTTAAATCTTATGTTTAAATTGAGTGTTCTGTCCGTTAACAGGTTCCGCATTTTAATAAAATTGGCTCTAGCTTACTCTATGCGGGATCTAATTTCTATCTCAGGATTAAGATCCTCGCTGATCCAACTTCCTAGGTATTTAAATTTTGTCACTTGCTCTATTGGTGACCCATATATATTTATATTGAAGTAGTTATTCGGATTGCGACTTATTTGCATGATGTTTGTTTTTGAGATATTAATCCTCAGTCCCATTGCGTCACCGGAAGTCGATATGCTGTCGATTAGGCGTTGCAGCCCTTCAGGACTGTCTGCGATTATCACTGTGTCATGGGCATATCTTAAGTTGCTTACGAGTTTCCCATTGATTTCAGACCGTCTTCTGTCTCGTCCAAAGCGTTTTGGAAAATAACTCCTGAATACATATTAAAGAGCATGGGACTAAGTACACACCCTTGTCTGACTCCACACCCTATAGGTACGGTACTTGTTTCGGTGATTTCCAGTTTGACAGATGCCACTTGCTGTTCATCAAGAATCTGTACGATTTTTAGATCTTGGCCATCAACACCTTTTCTTTCCAGCAGCTCTAATAGTGTGGTGTGATTGACCCAGTCAAAAGCTTTTGTATAGTCTATGAAGCACAGATATACTTTCTTCTGTTGATCTCTGCATTTTTGCAATAGGACAGACAGTGCGAATAAGGCCTTCCTGGTACCCAGTCCTTCACGGAAACCCATTTGTAATAATAATAATAATTTTCAAGAATACCTTTAACACCTGACTCATTAGGCTGATCAATCGGAATTCGGCGCACTTCCGTGCCCCCGGCTTTTTAGGTATGGGTATGAAAGTTGATTTCAACCAATCACGAGGGATGTAACCTGGGTTATAGATATCATTAGATAATTGTACCAAAATGTGTATGTTTTCGTCCTCTATAAGTTTTAGAATATCTGCGCAGATGTCATCTGAACCGGCTGTTTTTCTAGTTTTTATCTCGCTTAGTGCTTTTTGAACCTCATAGTGGAGTATGCCCGGTGCCGGCTCCATCAGATCTTGACTGCGGAAAGGCGAGCTATTGCTTTCAAATGTATTAGCTACATATTTTGCCCATACCTCCCTAAGTTCGCCCTCATCTGTGATGGCTACCTGTAATTTCTTTGACTTTCTTATGTAGGTTGAAAAGATCATGTTTTTTATATAGTTCCTCCACTTCTTGGCACCTTTCTTTCATCCATGTTTCCTTGGCTTCTCTAACTTTTCTCCTAATAAGTTTTTGGGTTTTTCTATATTCATCTGCGTTTGTGTTTTTGAAGCTACTTCTCTGTTCCATTAACATTAGTATTTCTTGAGTCTTTGTGTTGTTTCGTTTTGTTTGTTGTTACTAGCGACTTTTGGGCACCTAATATAGCATTCTTAAATAATTTCCAGGTGTCTTCGATATTATCAGAACTATTTTCGTTCTCTTGTAGGACCTTTTCGAGCTCATTGTTAAGTTTATCAGTGATTATTTGACGTTCGGGCTCGCTCTGTAACAGTGCTACGTTTGGTTTGTTAGAAAATGTTTTCTTAAGTTTCTTAAGTCGAATACGAAAGCGTGCAACTACGGGAGTATGGTCTGACTCGACATCTGCCCCTGGGTATTTCTTAACACTATGAACTCCATTTCTATACCTTTTTGGAACTAATATATAGTCAATTTAATTCCTGACTGGATGATCCGGTGTGTTCTGTGAGAATTTCCATGTGTAGAGGCGTCGTGGAGGTAGCTTAAACCATGTGTTGGAAACCATCAGCTCCTCCTCCTGACAGAACTGGACCAAGACATCGCCTCTGTCATTTCTAATTCCCAGACCATATTCACCCACAGTATCCCCCTTCTTCCTCTGCCTACCCCAAGGATAAGAGTGATGTCGTCCTTTAAAACTGCCTTAAAACCTAAAAATATAAACCAGAAACTATCTATGTGACGACATACAGGATGTATGTATTGATCGATATAATATGAAGAAATATTAAATATTTCAACATTAAATTTCAATAGGATTTTGCCGGATTTGATTCTCATTTTTCATTCTAATCGATTCCGCATGTTTAAACCTATATATCTATGTATTTAACTCATTTTTGACAAAAATGGAGATTGCCGCTTTTGATTCTAGACCCCTTATTTCATATTTTTTCTCGGTGGTGGTTAAGGGTTTTTGGGGATGCTCTTTTGTTCTAAAATATTTTTAACAAGGTAGCGCTTCCGGTTGTACTGAAAGATGATTCCAAGTTTGTTATTTTAAAAATTAAGTTTTTTAAATGCTTTTGAAAATTTTAATATTTTTGAACAAAAAAACACATTACCAATAACAGTTTTCACGAAATTAAGATTTTTCTTTTTAAACAAATTTATTTTATTGTAATAATGCTAGTCCACCTTCGTCAAGGTAATGCGAGGTATATGCAAGACTCGTTTAACTTATGATACACAAAAATAACACAAACATTAGGTTCTTTGAATAGATCATACTTGAAAATTATATCAAAATTAAAAAGTTAAAATAAATCATTCTGGCGATAAGTCTCAGGGGCAATTTACGCGAATATATAGAATTTCAGGGATTTTTTCGGCCGGCTTTTATTTTTCGCTGCGATTTTTTTGTATGTAAAAAATTATGTATAATGAATAAATTTAACAAGTTTGGCTTCTTAACCTTACTGCATGTGAAAACGCTGTACAAATCGTTTTTGTTCGTACCTTCATGCTCTTTCATACCTCTATTTAGAAAATCTGGGTTTCTGAATTATCACATTTTTATATGTTTTGCACTCTTTGTACGATTCTAATTTTGGTATATTCCAAAGTACTACTTCTCCATGTACTATTTCTTTTTATTCACAACTAAAATTATTTTGTAAAATTTATAATAAAAAACGTACAATTTGCAGCAACCCGCATATAGAAAATATTTTTCAAGAAGCGGTGCGGTGTTGACAGATCTAACCAAAACTGCCATCAGCGTTGTTATTTTAAATGAAACACCCTGTATATCGATGCGTTTTTGAACATTTTAATATATTTCAAAAATTATACAAATGTAAGTTTTTGAATAGATCTGGGAATATTGCATTTTTGAAATTACTTTCTAAAAATCGTATTAAATGATATTGCAGCTTAAGCAATGTTGCATATATACAGGGTGATTCACGTAGATGACATATTAACGTATGTCAAAAATGATTTATTCGAATACTTCAAATTTTGGTGCGTCATGCGATCTTCTAATGTATCAGAAAAAAAATCGAAGACTAAAAACTGGCAGCAACTTTGAAACGTTGAATCAAACACTATGTATGTTGATGCGTGTTTAGATATTAGGACCTATTTCAAGTAAATTTCGGTAAGGGTTGCTATCTCTTGCAATTTTTGGAAAATTTAGTACCTATATTACCAAAATTTATTTTCTTTTTTAATAGATCTTGCAACATCGCATATCGTAAATTACTTTTTGAAAAATGCATTATTATAATAGGATCCATAATCGAGAACGAAAAGTTTAAATCATGCTGTAGCTTAAGCATCAGTGTTGCATATGTACAGGGTGGCTCGAATTCGAGTCTATGTATAGGGAACTCGAGAACCGTAAGGGATACAGTGTCGGTCAAACTAGGGCAAAATTGCGCATTTAGGTGCCTAACAATATGCCGTTTAGAAAGTTTTAAAATTCCGAGTATTTCCGGAAATATCCGGAAAAAAACGAAATATTGAAAAATCGTTTTAGTTATTTCCTGAGCCTATTTAAAAAAGGATTTCAAATTGAATTGCCCTTTTGCATTGCCACTTTTTTCGCTCTATCCAATGGTGGTATCCAGTTTGGAATACTACGTTTCATCTTCAAAGGATCATCATTAACTTTCGTTTTTTTTTAAATACGAACTTATTTGTTTGGGGTAAAAAATAAATGACTCTGTTTATTTAATTTTACTATATTTTATTTTTATTAAAAATAACGATTTTAATTTTCCTCTTAACACAAAAAACAAAATCAAATATTTTTATAGAATCTAAAACATTTCAAAAGTAACTTAAACTATTTAAAATTACGCCAAAGAAAAATAAGTAATTACATAAAAAAATCAAATAAATATTAAAAAAAAAACACATATTCATATTAATGATCTGAAAAACGTTAAAAAAATTCAGTTTCGTATTTAAAAAAAGGAAGTTAATGATACCCCTTGAAGACGAAACGTCGGATTCCAAACTGGATAACAATATTGGATAGAGCGGAAAAATCCGTTTTTAAATAAGCTCAGGAAAAAAATAAAACGATTTTTCAATATTTGTTTTTTTTTTCGGATATCTCCTGAAATACTCGGAATTTTAAAACTTTCTAAACGGCATATTGTTAGGCACCTAAATGCGCAATTTTGCCTTAATTTGACCGACACTGTATCACTTACGGCTTTCGAGTTCCCAATACATAGACTCGAATTCGAGCCACCCTGTACAGGATGATTCACATAGAATATGATCCATTAATGTATGTCGAGAATGACTTATTTAAACATTTAAAATTTTGGGTGCGTAAGTATGCAACCCTGTAATCTACCATAATAAAATTTCGAAAAGTCCAGACTTACCAGAAACTAACAGAATGAAATACCTTGCATGTTCAGGCCTTTTAAGATTAGAGGTTCTATTTTAAGTAAATTTCGTTAAAGGTTCCTATAATTATCTCTTGTAGCTTCTGAAAATTTTAATTCTAGTATAACCTACCCGGGTCAGTTCAACATAGTTGAATGAGATAAGTAAAGTTGTGCTTTGTCTTTATTTTGCCAATGACCGTCAAAATAGATTAAAAAGAAAACCAAGACCTACGTTGTGTTATTTATTATATCTTGCACAATTTTACCTACTTCGAATGCGCTCAACGGTAACAAAATTAGGGAAATTTGAGGGAAAGGTGCGTCTTGTAAATAAAAACACAGATTCCTAATACGCCTAATTTATTAAAGAAAACGTACCAAATTATTAGAGAAAAACGTGCCGGACTCAGCCTGGAATTCACGAGGGGTAAGAGTACGGCAGAGAAAGCCTCAATCTAAATTCCGAAACCGAGCTATGCTGTATAACATTTATTAGTATAATAAATGTTAAATTCCTATCTCCCGTACCACAATTCGTAGTTCCACACCAAACAATAAATTCAAATTCAAATTCAAAACAAGCTTTATTATCCAAAGTAAATAATTTTACCTATTGATAAAATCGTAACATTAGCAAAAGCATTATAGTCAAGGCAAATGTACAAAGGCACTAAAATCAGAAGACAAAACATCCAACCTAAGATTACACGTTATATAAAATTACAAACATTTAAAACCAGCACATTATTAAAAACCTATGGAACAAATAAAATTGAAGTATCACAGCTCCAAGTTATCAGTCCAAAATTCAGACATGTTGTAATATGCCCTACCCAACAACAACCTCTTCACCTTTCTTTTAAATTTGATTTTACTTCCAATTTTCCTTAGTTTTAGAGGAAGGTGATTAAACATTTTTTTACTTGCATAAAATACTGAATTTTTTATTAGTGCTGAATGAGGTATAGGTAATGGTACAAAATGCGATAATCTGGTAGAGTTTACCACACCTCCCGAAGTAATAGAATGGCTATACTTTGACCGGATCAAACAACATGTCTCCAGAATGAACAGAGAGCACATATTTAAGATCCTTCGAGAATTAAAAAATGGTCTGCAAGATTGAAATGCATTGATTGCACACAAATATCTAAGCGCTCTCTTTTACAAGACGAACAGTGATTGAAAAAGATAATTGCTGCACGAACCCCAAAAACAGATTCCATAACGGAGGTGAGCCCCGATCAAAGCAAAATAACCCCCCCTGGCCATTCCTTCACCCAACTCATAAGCCACGATTCTCAGTGCGTTACAGCCACGTGCGACTCGCTTAAAGGTTTTCAGTATATGGGAGGAAATTTTCAGGTTTCCATCAATATACAACCCCAAGAACTTATGCACCCCCTGGACCTCAAGAGGCTCTGAGCTCAGGGTGCAATCTGGGAGGGTACATTTAAAAAACACAATGCTAGTCTTTCCCACATTCAGCCTTAAACCGTTGCTCCTACACCAGTCTTCAAGAATTTCCATATCAGAGCATATTGCTCTATGAAGACCATCTACTGACTTATTGTGCCAAAAAATTGTGGTGTCATCGGCGAATATGGTAAATTTTCCCGATACGCCGATATTAGGACGGTCATTGACATAAATCAGGAATAATAGAGGCCCCAATACAGAGACCTGTGGCACACCAGAAGATATTGGATGTACCCTGGATGTATTACCCTGGAACACTACCGATTGTTCCCTCCCCGATAAGTGAGATGAAAACCATTGCAATGAAGCACTTCGGAACCCATAATACTCAAGCTTTCGCAACAGTATTCCATGATCGACACAATCGAAAGCCTTCGTAAGATCACAGACAACTGCTGCAGCCACATCTCCATCATCCAACCGTAAGTAAAGGTCCCGATTGAAAGAGAATACTGAGTAAAATGATACCACATACATGTATTAAAACATTTAACTAAGTCGTCAAAAAAAGCTTAAAACGGGACCACAAAATATACGTCATTTACGAAATTGTTAAAATCCATTTTAAACTGAAGGGGTTGTTGTTAGTTAGCCAGACGCCGCGCCGCTGGCGGGTACTGAGGTCCTGGAATACGAAGGCTACCCAGCTATTTAGTTGCAAATTGGGCCAATATCTCCAGAATGATCATTACTTTTATAACTAGGATACTCTCCCGTCAGGATTGGAAATGGTTAGTAGATTCATCAAGGCCCTTGCGTACACCCTCAGTCATACTAAAATTAAAATGATAGCACGAAAAGACAGCAAATAGTACATTTTCTGTTTTCATTTAAAGCAGTGTTGTTCACAGCATAAAACGATTTAATTAAATATGTACACATGTTATGCCATCTAATATGAATATTCCATAAGAATAAAAGAAAAACTTTTACAAATTATGTTAATAACAATATTATAAATTTCATTTTACAGACCTGTGATGATGTTGCAAAACAGAAGCAAAACAATTCACCAAAATAAACCGTACACTCCACTGGCTTTCTCCGTTCTCGAGCGATACGCTTTCGGATCTCTTCCAAAGAACCTCGCAAAACCCGATTTTAAATTATGACTTGTTTTTTCTTTTTCTCTTTCTTTACATCCATATATAGGGTGTCTCAAAATTGTCTGTATAAAGTCTAATGAAATAATATTTTAAATAGGCGGGTTACCTCAGAATATTTAACAATATTTAGTTTAAATAGATATGGCAACACCGCATCTTGAAAACTACTTTCTAAAAAGTGCATTATTATAGGACTCCATATTCGCGTACATACTAAAATTTAAAAAGTGTAAATGCTATTGTATTGTAGCTTAGGCGATGCTGCCATTGCTTTAGGCAGGTACAGGGAATTTCAAACTCCATGGACAATTGGACGGTTTTAAATTTTGGTTGTTGATAAAGTAGACTTTGGGCTATCGTTTAAAATTATTTTACGATCGCGGTGTGGCCAGATCTGCCCGCACCTGATAAAAATTTTCTTATTTTAAATGAAACATCCTGTAAATTTTTAATTTTTGGATTCTACGTAAAATTCAAAGCCTAATTGATATATTTTATCCTATCCACAAAATTCTTAGTTTACAAGATAGAAACAAATGAAAATCATGTGACAATTTGCACTTTCCTATAGTAAGTTTTAACGAGCTTTCGCATGGTACCAACTAAAGATGATACCAGTGCTACCATTTTCGCACTAGCATTGGTACTTCCTAAGATGGTGTCATGTGACAGCTCTTTAAAACTTAAGATAGAGGGAGCAAATCGTTTTTTCCATCTCCAATCTCTGTGTACAAAAGCTCGATTTTTATTTGTTTTTATTGCCAAAACTAATAACTTTCCGGAAGCGTATATTGCATCAATTAGGATTAAAATTTTAAGTAGAATTAAAAAAAGTTAACATTTACCGGGTGTTCTATTTAAAATACGAAAGTTCATATCAGGCACCGCAGAGCTGACAACACCACGGCCTAAACATAATTTTAAAAGATAGGCTACAGTCTACTTTGACTGCAGCCAAAATTTCAAAGAAGGGACTTTTTCGGCCCCCGGAAAAGGCAATAGCCCATCGAGTGTGTATGTAACACCCTGTAGAGGGTGATCCACGTAAATGGCGTATTAAGATATGTGGAGGACGACTTATTTCAATATTTAAAATTTTGATGCATGAGTACGAGATCTACGGAATGCTGCTACTTCGAATAAAACACCCTGTAAAGTCGATGCATTTTTAGATTTAAGGCCTTATTCCAATTAAATTTCGTTAGGGATTCTCTATATCGATTTCATTGTAAACTTCATTTTTTTTTTAATAATGTGAACAGATCTGGCGACATCGCATCTGGGAAATTACATTCGAAAAGCACATAGTTTTAAAATGTGCATTTTCACAGGATCATATACCCGTGAACCAAAATGTATAAATTTAGAATAAATTATCGTCTCAATACGTCTAATGAGATATTTACGTGAATCACTCTGTATATACAGTGTGAAAGTAAATTATGAATAAATAAATGGCCTTTATTAGGAGATGATTATTCTAAATATGGACCATATTCTCTGTTAATGATAAATACTTGAATAAGGAAACGAGAGAATAGACAACATGCCAAAAGATATATAACGTAAATATTCAAACGACAATATCTCGAAAACAATTAAATTTACAAAATGTGCTAAGATTTTTGAAAAAATTTAAATATTCATTACGAGGGAGGGATTTTCATATAAAATAAGGTATCTCTGACGTGATATCTTCTATATGGACCACCTTCTATACGTAAATTTTATATAAAATTATTGATTATACAGTGTGGTCAGTTAAGCCTGGAACATATGGGTAACTATTTTATTATTGATTTCCCAGAAAAATTCACTCTTGATAAAAGTTGGTACATGAAGAAAAAATAGTATAAGCAATGTTAAATCTGAGGTATTGTTTACAGGCTGCGCAAAATTTATGAAAATGTGCTTATACAAAATAAATATTTTGAAAATCAGCATATTTCAGAAGGCCAAATTAAAAAGCACAATAAACTTTTTTCATGCGAGCTGTAGTTTCTAAAAAATTTAGCGCCTTAAAACGTATAATTTGCATTTTAAACCTAGATTTTCTCAGAGGCTATTAGTATTAAAGCTTATTAAAGTTTTCTGTTCATATTTTTATGTCTTTTAATTTGGCGGTGTCTAAATATATTGATTTTGCACAGGCACGTTATCATAAATTTTGCGCACCCTGTATACAACACCTCAGATTTAAGATCGTCTACGTTAGTTCCTCTTCATGCACTAACTTTTATCGAGAGTAAAATTTTTTGAGAAATCAATAATAAAATAGTCAATCATATGTTGCAGACTTAATAGACCACACTGTATATTAGCGTTTTGAATTTTAAAGAGTATTGAGACCATTTTTTTTAACGTACGGTATACGTAAATGTAACTGATTTCGAGATATTAACGCTTGAAATTTGACTTTTTATTTACTTCGAGAGGCTGTAGATATCCGCTACACTTAATAAATTTCCGAGGTCTCGTCTCTTTTAATAATCTTCAGGGTTCTCATTTCAGATCAGTCAAAATGTCGTTTACAGTATTTTGTTTCTTATGAGTTAGTCGTATACCTTCAACTAACAGGGCCAATCGGATTGCGGTAAACCATTATTTCTTTCCATGGCCTACTATACAAATTGGGTTTAGCGACCATCTTGATTGAGTTGACCAAAATGGTTTCTGTACTTCCGGTTTTAATGCGACGTTATTTATTTAAATATAGAGGAACCGAAATTTTTACCCGCCAGTTGTTTGCAATCGATTAACAGTTTATATTTATTTGACCCACGCATAACGAGCAATAACTTAAATATTTATATTTATTAGTGAGACGGACGAATAACTAATATATGACGTTGACCTTTAGTTTCGATAATGCCAAGACATAAGGTACCGTCGAACGTGGAGAAAATGTTGCCCATTTAGAAGAAACTTTTCGATCCGAAATCCGTTTTGAACTCGAACGTTACGATGATGACGGCTCAGTGTTTAGTGCTCTTTGGTGTTTGGATTTTCGTTAGCGATAGTGTTGATGGCGTTCGCGTGCCTAGTGATTGGACCGGACAAGAGAGTACCATTAGTAGCTTGGACTATGGAAACGGTCAAAGTGTCCATAGGTTCGCGGGACTGAATCCGCAACGGACCTTGACTCAAACGCCTGGAGAACATAAAACAGGTAAAGTAAAAACTAGTGATATTTTTAAGGTTTTTGGTTTGATACCAGTCGATATACAGCCGAAATCAAGAAATAGGGGAAGTCTATTTTTGGATGGCGCGCCGTACGGGTTTTTATTTTAAACGTTAGAGGAACTGGGTAAAAGTAAGCAATTTTCACATGTCTATATAGACCCAACTCCATAAGAGATAAAATCACTTTAAATGCAGATATTATATCGGATTAAGATAAACTTTATAAAATAATATTTCTGAACGCCCGACGAGTCAAAACATACTAACCTAGTTTTTTTATAAATGAAACGATCGCTATATTGTCACATTTTAAATCTGCGTAAAATTCTGATTTTTTTTATATGTCACACTTTGGATAATTAAGATACTTTCCCCTATATGTTTTACCTAGTGTCAGGTAACTTTGTTGTTTATTGAAACAAAAATTTGATCCTTGAAATAATAATGTAACTCAAGCATTGGATTATTTTGAAAATACAGAAATCCGATGTCACTTCCGGTATAACCGGAAATGCACCTAACATTCATATTTACATTCTTCTTATTTATGTGCCATGTCCCGTCGCCCGAACGTTAGCGATTATTACAGAGGGTGCGTCTCTATCTTTTGTAACCCTGAACAGGTCAACAGCGTTCCGGATGCCTGTCCACTCCCTGATGCTTCTCAGCCAAGAGATTTGCCTTCTTCCAACACCCCGCTTGCCTTCTATTTTTCCTTTCATGATCAACTGGAGAATATAATACTTTTCTCCGCGTATGATGTGGCCAAGGTAAGAAATTTTGCGACATTTCACTGTGACCATTATTTATCTCTCCACCCTGGCTCGTCTCAACACTTCAACATTGGACAGCAGATCAGTCCACGGAACCCGCAACATTCTACGATGAATCCACATTTCAAATGCTTCTAGCCGATTTATTGAGCTAACCTTTAAGGTCCAGCATTCCACCCCATACATAAGAACTGACCAAATAAAACACTTCACCATACGCTGGCGTAATTTAAGGTTTAGGTTATCGTCACAAAAAAGTGTTCTCATTCGTTGGACAGTTGTTCTTGCCATTTCGATCCGACATCTTATCTCAACTTCGGGGTCCAATGTGTACGTTAATATACTTCCCAGATATTTAAGATGGCTGACACGCTCTATTACCTTCCCCTCAAGGTTGAGCTGCTCGTTATCGTAGCTATTTCGGCTAAATATCATAAACTTGGTTTTTTTAACATTTATGTTAAGTCCGAACTCTTGGGCAACTACACTGATTTTGTTTAATAATTGCTGCAAGCCATCCATGTTATCGGTCAAAATAACAGTGTCATCTGCATATCTAATGGTATTTAGTAGAACGCCGTTTATTTTAATTCCGTACTCCGCCTCTTCCAAGGTTTCTTTAAAAATTTTATCGGAGTGAAGATTAAACAAGAGGGGTGAGAGAATACAGCCCTGTCGTACGCCTCTTTGGATTTTCATACCCGGTGTAGTCAGCATACCGACTCGTGCTTCAGCTGTTTGTCCCCAATATAGATTTTCGATTATACGGATGTTCTTATCATCCAACTGGGTCTCGGAGCATATTTATGAATTCAGAATGGCGCACCCTGTCAAAAGCTTTTTCATACTCTATGAAACAGGCAAATACATCTTTACGCTGGTCATGGCCCTTCTGGAGAAGGATATTTATACCGAACAGGGCTTCGGGGGTTCCAAAGGCGTTCCTGAACCCCATTTGAGCATCATCAAGGTCGAATTAGCATTTTTTACGTATTCTGGCATGAACGATTCGGAGAAAAGTTTTTAGCATGTGGCTCATCAAGCTAATCAGCCTGTAGTCACTGCATTTTTTTGGGCGTGATGCTTTAGGAAACCGGAAATGACCAGTGACAACACCAATTTGGGACAGGTTTTATAATCAGGGAACCCATAGCAAAAAAAATCCTGGTGTTTAAACCAATAAGCGAACGTCTCTGCTCTATGAGACTGAAAGGAGAGTGGTATAACTACTCGGTGGTCTCAGCCCATGCCCCGACAGAAGAGAAAGACGAGGAAATAAAGGATACCTATGACGAACTAGAAAATCTTATACCCAATTATGATATGCTAATTATTTTGGGAGACTTTAATGCCAAAGTCGGCAAAGATGAAGCCTATCAAACAACTATAAATAGGCAAGCATAGCCTCCATGACCGTAGCAACGATAATGGAACCAGACTTGTCGATCTGGCTACGTCCCACAACACCCTAAGAAAATCAACCGTGTTCGAACATAAAAAAAAATACTCAAAGAGACCTGGATTTCAAATGACGGATTCACAAGAAACCAAATCGACCACGTCGTAATAGATAGAAGACATGGTAGTTCTTAATAAGGGAAAAGATTAGAATAAGAATCTCCACTTGCCCAACGCCTAAGAAGGAACCAGAACAATTTGGGATACGGGAAAACTAAAAACAGAAGAGACACAAGAAAGGTACCAAGAATAAATAAAGGAGCAAATAAAGGAGCCTCAAGACGAAAACAGCATAGATGAAATATGGGCTAACATTGAAGAAGCAATAGCTACCGTATCCAAACAGGTATTTGGCAAAAGGAAAAACCAGCGAAGGAAATGGTTCGATGATGACTGCAATAGAACACTTGAAGCACGGAACCTTGCTAGGAAAAAATATTACAACATCCAACAGCACCTAATATAGAAGAATATAGATATCAAAGAACAGCAGCACGCAGAATGGTGAAACAGAAAAAGAGGGAATACCAGCTATCAATAATAAGGGAAATGGAAGAAAATAGACAGAATATCAGAATAAAAGAGTTTTTTTCGCAAAATCTCAAAACAGAAAGCAGGATACCAATCCAGAGAAGAAAATTTTCTCACAAAAAATAATGGAGAACTCATAACCAATGAAAAGGAGATTCTAAATACCTGGAAGAAATACGTGAACTGCTCAATGAGGAAAATACAAATACGCCACCAACAAATATACCAACGGCCGATATAGAAATACAGCCACCGTCGTACGAAGAAACAGTGAAAGCAATAAAGAAATTGAAAAATAACAAAGCTTCAAGCAGCGACGGCATACCTGCCGAATGCATAAAATCTGGCGGAGACACCCCACTAGGCCGTACATAAGCTTATACAAATCATCTGGAGGACAGAGGCCCTACCGGATGGGTGGAAGGAAGGGGTAATCGTCCCTATATATAAAAAAGGAGACAAAAAGAAATGTACAAACTAACGTGGAATAACTCTTCTGAATACATGCTATAAGATACTCTCCAATATCCTGCTAGAGAGAATGAGGCCATATTCCGAAGAGATTGTTGGGGACTACCAATGTGGTTTTAGATCAAATAGGTCCACCGTAGACCAGATTTTTACCATTAGACAAATAATGGAGAAATGCTAGGGAATTCGACAGAGAACTCCACCAAATGTTTATTGACTTCAAACAGGCATTCGACAGAGTATGTAGATCAAAGTTGTGGCAAACAATGCAAGAACTTGGATTCCCAAAAAACTTATATCGCTGACAAAAGTATGTATGGAGGATACGCGATGTAAAGTAAGAGTGGGACAGTGTCTCTCTGACTCCTTCAGTATCAATATCAATAATGGTCTCAAGCAAGGTGATGCCCTCTCACCTTAACTCTTTAACATACAATTGGAATATGTAATTAGGAACTCCAAAATCGAGAAGCCAACTGCTATCTTTCATCAAGAGAGACCCAAACTGCTCGTGGCTTTTGCAGATGATGTCGATGTGATTGGCAATCGCAGGATCAACCTCAAAGACTTCTTCATAAAGCAGAAAGGATATGCCTCAAAATAAACGAGGACAAGACCAATTATTATATGTACCTCAGTAGAAATAATCGGAACCGAGATAGAGTAGGACAAAACTTCTCTAACGGAGACTACAACTTTGAGCGGACAAGACAATTTAAATATCTGGGCACAAGTATTAGTGAAAACAACGACATCACAGAAGAGATAGATAACAAGATACAGGTTGCAAACAGATGCCTTTTTGCTCTTCAAAACCTATTAAAATCTAGAATACTTACCAGGAAAACTAGGCTGAACATATACAAAATAATTATAAGGCCTGTCGTAATATATGGATGTGAGACCTGGACACTAACGGTTGCAAGCGAAGAACGACTTAAGGTCTTTGAAAGGATAGTGCTAAGAAAAATATCTGGCCCAACTAGAGATGAAAATACAGGGCAATATAGAATAAAAACCAACCAAGAACTCAAAGAACTCCACACTGATACCAGCATAATAAACGAAGTAAAGGCCAGGAGACTACAGTGGACAGGACACGTTAAAAGAATGCCAGATGATAGAATGGTAAAACTCGTGTGGGAGGAGGTTTCAGGGGGAAATTAGGCCGGCCCCGCCTCAGGTGGAGAGATAATATTAAAAACGTCCTAAAGCCATGAAAATCGAAGATGGCCCCGTTTGATGTTTGATAGAGAAGGATGGAGACGTGGGGTTGAGTCGGCAAAAACCCACCCAGGGTTGTGAAGTCACAGATGATGATGCTTTAGGAATTGTAATAAAAGTTGACTTGAGCCAGTCCTCTGGGATTATGCCGGTATTATATATATCGCATTAAACAGGCTTGTGATTTTGCCCATATTCTTATCCTCTATAAGTTTCAGTATTTCCATGGGTATTTCATCCGGTCCTGAAGCTTCTTTATTTCTTGCTATGCAGATGGCGTGCAATACCTCTTCATCGATTATGTCCGGTCCCTCTGTTGGGTTGTTGTTTTCCTGCAGAGGTGGTCTTTCGTTGCTAAAAAGATTCTTCATCGAGTATATCCGGTCCCCCTGTTGCGTTGTTGTTTTCCTGCAGAGGTGGTCTTCTGTCGCTAAAATGATTTTCTATGTACTGCACCCATATATTTATAGATTCCTGCTTTTTCTTTGATTTTTTTGTGCATTTGAAATCTATCATGCTTGTCCTCAAGTTCCTCCAATTCTCTACTTTTCTCCCTCATCCAACATTCCTTTGCTTTCTTGATTTGTGCCTTTATAGCTTTGTTGATTGCTTTATACTTGTCCCTGTCGCTTTTCGCCAGCCTCCGTTCTTCCATCAAGCTTAAGATATCGTCGTTTATCGTTTTGATTCTGTTACGGGGTCGTAGATTGTCACGGCATACCGCAGTTAAGGTATTCTTTCATTCTTCCCACGAGGATTTCCGACTGTTCTATATGTGCAGCTAGTTCGCTGTTGAGTTGCTGGCGTACTTGTTATTTTACTTGCGGGTTTTCTAGGATTGATGTATCTATTCGAGGGGTACTTGGAGTGTTTCTAATTAGCTTCAACATAAGTTCTATGTTTGTTACGAGTGGAACGTGGTCGGGGCCAATGTCTGCCCCGGGGTAAGTCGTTACACGTTTTACGCAATTTCTAAAACGTTTCTTTATGGTCATGTAATCTATCTGATTCCTTATGGGTTAGTTTGGGTTAGATTGGTTTTCGGCGGGTGATATCCAAGTATAAAGGCGCCTTTTGGGGAGTTTAAACCACGTATTCATGATCACCATTTCCTTTTCCTGACAGAATTCAAACAGTTTGTCCCATCTTGCGTTGCTTGAGCCCAGGCCGAAGCCAACAACCAAGTCGGCTCGACGACCCTGCCCTATTTTGGCGTTAAAATCACCGATAATTAAGGTAACTGCATCTTTACCAAGTTTACTGAGGACTCCGTCAATCAGATCGTACAAACCTTCAACCTCTTCAGCATGTTGTCTCTCTGCTGTGGGGGCATATATTTGTATTATTGCCAGAGTAATAGAGAGTGCCATATTCATTCTTGCTCGTTCCTGAACCTGGCCAGCGTAATTCGCTGAATGTTAAGTCTTTGGGCTTCTTTAATGGTATTATCTAGCTTGCCAGCGGCAGATATACTCCTGATATTCCAGGTTGCGAGACGTAGATGTGATTTTACTATGTTCAGCCGGGTGATTATTCGCACCCCTTGCCCACTTAAGGGCTTCCAGGAATTGGGGCCGTAGTGTTTTGTTTTCTCTCCATAGTAATAACCTGGGAATTTTTACACTGGGGTGGTTTCCCGTTGCCTTCCTCTGAATTGCTACAGCCTGACATTGGCACCCTATTATTCTTCTGCATATCTATATTTTGCTTTAAATCGTCTTTTTAATGAAGTTGACATCTGCTTTAGAGATGGCGCTGCATTAGTTATTTTTGAAAGAGGAATAGCGCTCTGCGAGGTCATCAATGGCAAACGTATGCATTTTCCTTGCATCCTTCAAATTGGTAAAGTTTATAAGGCAATTTTTAAATTAACCATAAAAACAGAAAAAAAATACGTAATTTTAATTGAAATAATCAAGTTGTGTAATATGGCATTACTATTATTATGACAATGCATTAGCAAAGATAATAAACTAGAAATAATTTGAAGTCATAATAACTTCACCAAGCGGCCATTTGGTATTTTTTTTAAATAGCTACAGCAGCGCCATCTGTAGTGTAATTGTCAACTTGTGGGCCACTGTTAAAAAAAAAGGAAATTAAAGCAGAATACAATTATGCAAGAAGGTACACAAAGTAACATTTAAAATGAAAAAGTTGAGGAGATGACTTCCGATTAATCGGAACATACCAGGAGACTTCCTATATTTCGAAAATAATAGAATTTTGCACTTAAACTAATATTCCTTGATTCAAGTTTTTGTTGAAATGAACATCAAAATTACAAAAGGATACATTTGATCGTTTGTTAAGATAATATAATGTTGAACTTTGGAATGGTAGCGTGTTCAGTTCCGTGTGTTAGAAAGAAAGATTTTGTATTATAAATTAATTAAATATCTTTAAGCCCACCCTATATATATTTTTTCTATTTCTTTTCTTAAATAATCAAGATGGCGATGTAACATAAATATTAAAAGTATTATCAACAAATCAGATGTTTCCAAACATTACGGATTTTATTGTTTATTTAAAATATCCAAGTTTGGGACAAAAATTTGGGGAATATCAAAACGTAAGTACAAGAAATATAAGAAAAAAAAAAGTACGTACTGTGTTCTCAAATGCTATGTTTGAAAAAAGTACTGAAATGCTATCTTACAAACAAAATACATAAATGAAAATTCGTAATACGGAGTTTAAAAAAACCCTAAATTCAGCAACATTACAAGATCCCTCATTCTTGTCTTACAAGTAGTAACTTCGATATTTTAAATAAAGAACACCCTATAATTAAATTTTTGATTCTACCTTAAATTCTAAGCCTAGTTGATGTGTCATATCCTATCTGTAAAATTATTAATTTAGGAGAAAATTGCATATCGAGCTTTTGGGTAAGTACAGAGAGAAAACAGCCCGAGATGCAAAAATCAATATGCATTATCCTATTTTAACTTTTAAAGATCTGCCATATGACGCCTTGCGACAGATGGTATCATAAGTACAATTTGGGTACTATCATTGGTACAGCAAAAAGCATATATTTTTCTTTTCAACCGTTTTCTCTGTGTGGGTATCCGAAATATCCAAAAGCTAGATTTATATTTATTTCCAGCTTTTAAACCAATAACTTTACAAAAACGGAATCATACAACAATTAGGCTTAGCATTTTTGTTGAATTAAAAAAATGAAAAAAAAATTCTATTTGAAATAACAAAGTTATTGCGTGTAGGGCAAAACTGATGAATCTGGCAACGTTGGTGTTACCATTTTAAAACTTAGCACCTAAAAGGCCCCGTAGTACCAATTTTCATTGATATATCTTTAGCGCTTTTGAAGAGGACTGATATTTTGTACTAACCCGGTATATAAGAAGTTAATTTTCAAGTGGAAACTTCTTTAAGCGATTCGGCATATTTTTTTTCCCGGTAGGCAATCAACTAAATGAGATTAATAAAACATTAATAAATCTACCCATTTTTCTTTCAGAATACAGGCGACAAAAACCATATCATACAGTCCAATGCAGGTTGGGCTAAGCATTTTTGTTGAATTAAAAATTTTGTAAAAATTATTCTATTTGAAATAACAAAGTTATTGTGTGTAGGGCAAAACTGATGAATCTGGAAAAGTTGATGTTGCTAACTTAAAATTTAGCACCTAAAAGGCTCCGTAGTACCAGTTTTCATTGGTATATCTTTAGAGCTTTTAAAGAGTTCCGATATTTTATACTATCCCGGTATATAAGAAATTAATTTTCAAGTAGAAACTTCTTTAAGCGTCTTCGGCACATTCAACTAAATGAGATTAATAGAACATCAATAAATCTACCCATTTTTCTTCCAAAATATGGGCGACCCAAAACCGTATTATACAGTCCACTGCAGGTTGGGCT
>MU182517.1:217093-229685 GCA_016904865.1 Pissodes strobi | reverse complement strand
GTTATTGTGTGTAGGGCTAAACTGATGAATCTGGAAAAGTTGGTGTTGCCAACTTAAAATTTAGCCCCTAAAAAGCCCCCTATTACCAATTTTCATTGATATATCTTTAGCTCTTTTGAAGAGTTCCGTTCTAATTTTCAAGTAGAAACTTCTTTAAGCGCGTTCGGCACATTTCTTTCCTTGTAGGTAATCAACTAAATGAGATTAATAAAACATTAATAAACCTACCCTTTTTTCTTCCAGAATACAGGCGACCAGAAACCATATTATACAGTCCACTGCAGGTTGATCCGTCGGGAAATCGATTTATAGCACCGAAACCCAAGCAAATGATGATATTAGACTCAAACGGGCTATACCTACTCCCCTTAGGCAATCAAGAAACATTACCGGTTATCAATCCACCAATCCCCGGGCCAACAAATAATTTGCCTCCCCTATTGAATCCTAGATACTCAGAAAAAATAGCACTACCGAATCAAATCGAGAATCAGCAGCAAAGAAGGTCAGATGAACCGATCAGGCAACATCAAACTCAATACCTAAACGCTCAGAAATCCCCGTTGACTCCGAAAGAGAACGGATTATACGGGAAACACCAGAAGCTGCCGCTGGAGATTCAGAAACAGAATGAAGCCCATGGGAGCTATCAGCCGTTGCCCAGTGACGTTTTCAGAATTAAGCCAGCGATTGTAGGAATTCCCAGCATTGACAAATATAGACAATTGAAGGAGACTGAGATGAGGCAAGCCATGCTGGGTCAGCTAACTCAGGATTATAATTCTGGAGTATACAAAGAGTATCCTAAAACATCTGTAGACAGGTAATCTAAAAGTTAATGTTGTTTTCAATATGTATATGAAGTAAAAAAAATATTAGAATCAACATACATTTTGACAAATTAAAAATGATTATATCGTTAATTAATTAAATTCCTTTTCTTGTAGCATCTCTAATATATATAAATCCAATAAGCAGTCGCAACAATTTCCATCTCTACACCGTTATATCCCTCAGGATAAGAAATTTATAGTATCTGCCTCCGAAGAGGACTCCACCATGAGTCCCCTGGGATTTCAAATCAAAGAAGATATTGAAGCGATAGAATTTACTACCAAAAAAGAACCAGTGTTTTTCGTGACCGAAGGCTACAGAAACGTTTTGGTGCAGGGTCCGAATAAAAAGAAAAAATACGTTGGAGATCAGCTACAGAAGAAAGATGAAACTGTAAAGGTTTTAAGTAAGCAAGCAAAGGTGGAAGGCAATGATGACGATGACGATGCGGATGAGGAAGATGAAGAAGAGGCAGAAGAGGAGGAGAAACCTCCAAGAAAAAGAAAAGTGACCAAAGTTTATAGGATCCAAGGAAATGAAGGGAACGATGGAAGCATTGGCGGTTCCGGCAAGAATTTGGTGCAGTCTGGACCGGAGAAATCCAGAAGGTACTTTGAAAGGTAAATATTCCCTTTTCACATAAAGGCTTCTTATTTTTAGATGCTCGCAACATTATATTTATCGGTACTGAAAAGGATTCTTTTAAAGTTTTGCTTTTAGTTTCTGCAAATCACAGCTGACAGTTCGATACTTTATTGTTAGGAAAGAGGCATTGATCGTCTATAGAATCGCTATTAATTTCTCAGTAGTATTACTATATTATACAAACTGATTTCGGAAAGGAGTTTTCCAAAAGTGACTTCTTGTTATAATATATAATATATTCACCTCTAGCAAACACGGTTATAAATCATAATGAGAATCGGGTGGGCGGGACTTAGAGGGTTTAATTGTGCACGCGCCAGTCGAATTGCTTCCAACAGGTCTAGTTGTGCAGTGGTTAGATGCCGTGCTTGTGATACGATGCCTCGAAATCGATTCCCGTAGCAAGACATGCTTTTATTTTTTTTAAGGTCATGTTTGTTTATATTTTTTTTTAATTTGGGTTAGTTTGGTTTTTTCTCGCCTGGTTGCGTCCGCGGGAGCGAGCGAAGCGAGCGGAGGGTCATATGTGAAGTGAAGTATTAGATAAAATAGTCATTATGGTTTATAACCGTGTTCGCTAGAGGCGAGTGTAGGCTATTAGTCTTTTATATTGGCGTAGCAACTTATATAATAGGTTTGTTCTAGCAGCGATTTCAAACGGTTCCAAACCATCCGGAGTTTGCGCATAGCGATATATGCGACGCTTATATCGTTATGCGCAAACTCCGGATGGCTTGAAACCGTTTGAAATCGCTGCTAGAACAAACCTAGTGTAAAAATTAGCAGCTGTCAAATGAAGTGACAGCTGTCGAAATAGTTCGAAAAAATATAAATTAACCGCTTCTTCATTGATCGCCGTCTTTTATAACTTTGTGAGAATTTTAGCAGCTTATTCGTGTACCACAAACAATGCAGGTGGAAAATATTATAAGGGCAATAATTTATCTAACAAATCAGCCTCAATTTTGTCATTATATGTGCGCCATCACAGAGCTAGGATTGTCCTAAATGCTCTAGATAAGGGTGATATTACTCGTTTGAACTGGCCCCTACTATTCCCAGACATGAATTCGATAGAACACGTTTGGGATTATCTTAAGAAAGCCATAAATCAAAGAAAAAACTGCCAGGAGTTGGAAATTGCCGCTCAACAAGAATAAAATGGACCAATATAACCCATGACCCAATTAATAGCCTCATAATGGATGACTTAATTGGGAATAGAGGTGGCAACACTAAGTGTTAGTTACACAATTTTGTTGGGGTCCTGCCTGTTCAAGCATGCTGAAATTCATTCAATCTTCAAGCAGCTTGTGCAATTAAAATACTTGCTTGCACAAGAGAAGATTAATCATGCATGCTTGTCAAGCTTGCCAGGAGCGGTTACGTCTGTAGCCACTTTTAGAAGCACATAATTTTTCTAACAACGCATATTAAAATTAAAAATTAGGAGAGTAATAATAATTTTGGAGGGACAATTAAATAATAATTTATAGGTAAAATCAATAATTTCACAATCCATTCCCGCGCTATTGTGGGATTATTTTTATTTAATCTGGTTTGTTTCAGTCCGCAGTTGTATACCGGTGATGACAGAAGATCAGAACTAAGAAATCAGTTGCTAACAAAAAATTATAGAGATGATAGGCTGCATGAACCGGAAGATAATCACGATAACGAAAGAGAAGACGACGACGAAGAAAAAATTACTGATGATAGAGACGAAGACGATAAGAAAAATAATCAGAACGATTTTGAAGCTGAAGACGTATCTGGTAGGTTACTTTCTATTGTAAGAAGTAAATTTAATATTTAAACTGTAAATAATAGCACTTAATATTCGTCTAAGCATATTGACACACTCCAGAGGAATATTGTGAGATAGATATTTCTGAAATAAAACATCCAATAATCATTTATATGTCTAAAAAGTTCAATATATTTTCAGTTAATAAGGAAACTAGTTATAACAGTAATGACGCAAAGCATAAAAACTCTGAGTCAAGGCCCACCGAAACAGAGGACGAAGAAGAGGAAAGCGCCGATGAAGAAAACGATGATGAATCTGAAGATGATGAAAGTAAAGGCGTGGAAGCCAATGGCAAAGAAATACCTTATAGCGAACATGCCGATCCAAAACCCATTCCTACCAAGCCCATTTATCCGGGAGAAGGGCAATGGGCGAAACATGGATTAAAACATAGACCTTATATTTCTCAACATAGGTTAGTTAATATTATTTTTAAAATGAAATTTCAATTACAATAACGATGATCACTATCTCTTCACTTAGCTGCTATTTCTTCATAGAGCAATTTCTTGGAAAACCCTAGTTGTATTTATTTTAAGTTGAAATTAAAAATTAAATATATAACTATAATATATGCTAAACATGTTCATAGCACTTATCGATGCCAGCTTTTGAAATGAATTTAGGACAAAACGTTATTATTTTATTTAATGACTGACTTGAAATTTCGAACCTAGAGATATACCACACTCATTTATCTTTAGATTCCTCAAGCCTGTTGAAGACGAACGGAAACCTGATGGATACGACGTGTTTGAGGAACTCGAACATTATTTTGAGGACCAAAAAGGCAAATTCGGAAGTGCTTTCGATGAAGCGATCGGTGAGCAAGTCACCACAGTTCCTAGTAAGTATTTATTTGCACTATAAGTACTTGTCGACTATTCACTCCAATTTTGGCAAATTTAATTTAACTATATTTTAGCTTCACCAGTTTCCAACTACATCCAAGCGATAAACTACCCCAATTCTCCTAATCCAATAGTTGTATACGACCCATTTAATGAATCTAGTAACCGAAATCCATCTAGATATTCCAAGGTAACTTCCAGGAATAACGCAGCACTCAATACAGATAAGGATAGGGGAGGTGTCAATAGTAATGCTGAAGAACGAAATAACAACGAATCTCAATATAAACACATCCCAGCAAGAAATAGGGAAGCGGAGAAAAATTACGAAAATGAAGAATCTGATGATGAAGAAGAAGCTGAGGAGTTTGTGCCTTTAAAGACGTATACTCAAGTAAGAAAGAGCGAAAACGTGAAACACGAGCCTCATGATCCGTCGCAACATGGCAGATTGAGGGAGCTAATAAAAGACTCGAAGTACCAAACGGTTTATTCGGAGGAGGGGTACGTATTTATTATCATCTCCAATGGATTGTTCAATAACAATTATTTATACATTTCTAATTCGTATATAGTCAACCATCTTAGGGGACAAATATATCTTAAAAAAAAAATAAAATATTGAGCTTAAACCCGAACAAAATAAATAAAAAATATATATATAAAGTGCATTAATACAAAAAGAGACAAATTAAAAAGGTACTCTCCACCAATATTATAGACGGCTTAAGAGATTTATTCAGAGGAGGTATACAGGGTGCTACAAATTCGAGTGCATGCATGGGGATCTCGGGAACCCTAAGAGATACGAAGTCGGTTAAATCAAGGCAAAGTTGCGCAATTTGATGCCCAACAAGATGCAGTTTTAAAATTTGAAAAATTTCGAATAGTTCCGGAGATATTCGTAAAAAACCGAAAAGCAGCTATTTTATTTTTATTTTTTCCTGACTTTATTTGAAGAGATAATATAAAATAAATTTAACATTATCATTGCCACATTTCCCCTTTATAAAATGGCAGTGTCAAGTTTTAAATCTGACGTTTCGTGTCCGGGCCCCCATCATCAACTTAATTTTTTTAAATACGGACCTGGATTTTTTATTTCATTTTTTAGAAGCCTTTGATCTCCCAAAACCAACGATGTATCACACTTATCAATATATCAACAAATCTAGATTTTTTCCATAAGAGATAATGTGTTAGACAGAGACGGGGCGATCTTTTCTGACCCTATTTCACTTATGAGAATATTTTTGTTACCGCTATTGGACAAGTGTGATACATCGTTGGTTTTGGGAGATAGCGGTAACAAATATTCTCATAAGTGAAATGAGGTCAGAAAAGATTGCCCCGTCTCTGTCTCACACATTATCTCTTATGGAGGACTAGATTTGTTGATATATTGATAAGTGTGATTCATCGTTGGTTTTGGGAGACCAAAGGCTTCTAAAAAATGAAATAAAAAATCCAGGTCCGTATTTAAAAAAATGAAGTTGATGATGGGGGCCCGTACACGAAACGTCAGATTTAAAATTTGACACTGCCATGTTATAAAGGAAAAAAAGTGGCAATGATAATGTTAAATTTATTTTATATTATCTCTTCAAATAAAGTCAGGAAAAAATAAAAATGAAATAGCTGCTTTTCGGTTTTTTACGAATATCTCCGGAACTATTCGGAACTTTTCAAATTTCAAAACTGCATCTTGTTGGGCATCAAATTGCGCAACTTTGCCTTAATTTAACCGACTTCGTATCTCTTAAGAGGTAAATATATATTTCCATTTTATTCAGGGAAGGGTTTCGTATTTATCATCAAAACGAGTAGATTCTTCAATACTAATTATGTCAATAAAAATAAATGACGAAGACAAATAAAATCAAATTAAAAAAAAGTGAAATAAAACTTATTAAGTTAAGTACCAAAAGAATCAAATTAAAGCAAAATATTCTCCAAATGCACTTCTACTATTGAAGATACAAAAGGTTTATTCAGATGATGTACACGTAGCACTAATAGATTCTTTAACGGGAATAATTTTACATTCATACTTGTTTAATTCATTGAGCTTGAACAGAATAAATAGAGCTATAAAAAAGGAAACCAATAGGTTTGAAATAAAATATAAAAAATTGGTAAATAATATTAATATGAAACTCATTAAAAATAAATTAAAAAATATATTTCCTAATGCACTAATATCAAAAGTTCAAATCGTTTATTCACCGAAGGGGTACGTATTTATCATTAAATAGCCACTTTCATATTTATGTTATACATACTGCTTTAATTAATCTGTTCTCAAACGTCTTACGGGTTAAATATACATATAAATATGACTGAAAAGTGAAAGCACTAGCTGAAACACAAACATATTAAAAACCTAAAAGAGGCAAATTAAAAAAAGCTTTAAATGTGACTTCATCATTGAACTCCCACTAAATAAAACCGATAGACTGTTCAATATTAATTATTTTATACATATGTCTTTAATGATAACAATAACCATAAAAAGATTTAACAGTCAGCTTGGCCAAAAACATAATTAAACTAAAAAAGAAATAAACATTTAGGTGAAATTCATTAGTTACTAGGAGAGGTAAATTTTAAAAACACATAATTTCAAGAATAATTTAGATGAAGATATTAATTACTTGCTAACTTGAACACAAACAAAATTAATTAAATTTTAAAAATAAATAAGCATTGAAATAAAATGTATTAGTTACTAAAAGGAGTAAATTTAAAAAACGTAAAGGAGGTAATTACCCCCCCCCCCCCCAAATAAGGTCAGAATACCCCACTCTAGAATAATTTTCTGTGTGCGCCACTGATTAATAACATTAATAGGACTGGCGTTTTTAAGACGAAAATTTATTTCTTTTTTAGATACGAAGACAGCGCTTATGACCACGCTGGCCATGAAAAGAAGGCCGAGAAAGATCAAGGCTATTCCGAATTCGAAAGGGAAAAGCAAGAAAAACGCAAGCCGAAACCTCTAAAAGAGAATGAAGCCGACAGTCATATTGGACACTCGAAAAAAGTTGCTTCCTCAGGTATGTTAATACGAGTGTGCTCAAAATACGATTTAATTCATACTTGCCTTTAATTTCAGATAGTAAACCACTAACAGACTCCATAGCCTCTGAAACTATACATCTCTCGCAACAGAAACAAAACAACATAGACAACTCCAACCAAAATAAAGACAAACCCAAGTCGGGTAATACCAACAACTTTATATCGACCCAGGAACTGAAAACAACACACGTAAAAGACAAAAATAACGGCGACGTCCAGTTGGAGATACAGAGTGAGGTGAAAGTCTTCGTACAGCCGAATAACAGTACCAAGGCACATCGATATGTGAAAATATACCCTAAAATACTAAAAGACGTCGTGTCAAAGGAACCATCTCGAGAGGAGGAACATAAAAAAATTAGCGTCGCCATGGATAGTAATGCCGATACACCTGTGAGCACCATCGACAATAGTGGTAGCATCATAAATGCTGCAAAATCATTGAGTGGTGCTATAAATGAGTCTAAAGCAATAAACGATTCAGCTCAAGCGACCGATCTTACAGATAACGCAAATATATATCAGGAAATCAATAATATGGCCATGGTAGATCCTAGCACTACCGAATCAAGTACTGTGTCTAATATCGAATCTCTGACCAGAAACAATGGCTTAGGTAGGCCATCCCTAGATCTTTTAGGAATGTTTAGGAAAGAAGTGACCGATGGTGGATCTTCGACTGTAAAGCCGAAAGTTGTTGTCAAATTTTTGGATGATAATGGAGCACTGACGAAAATAAGCGATCAATTAGAGAAAACGAGCGAAAAGCTACGTAGAAAAAGGAGGGCTTCTGATAACAGCCCTTTCGAGGATATCGATATTGATATAGATTTTATCGATAAGATTAATCACACTTTCGCCCCTGCCAAGAAGACCGAGCTTGATGTGGAGAAGTATCCATATTATGCCCTAACGGGTAGGTTATAAAACAAATTTGTGCATATACTAGTACATTACCCTTTGTATGTTATTTTAGGTTTAAACCAAAACTCCCCTCTACGTTACGCAGAAAATTTCAACAACATTCCGGTGAAACAGGAAGGTGAGCTCTCTTTCTACAAGATGGCTGACAAGCAGGAATGTCCCGATGTACCCCAAAATATTGATCCTATTCCTCAGCATATTAAAAATGCACGTCAAAGACGAGAAGTAACTGAAGAGTCTGATGATGAAGGCGAAGAGGAAGAAGATGATGAAGAAGAAGGGCAGCAATGGCCGGACCCAAAAACGCCCAGAATTCAGCTGGGCGATAAGATCGATTGTTTGAAAATAAGGTGGGTGAATTCCCATTAACATTCCACTTTATTGGTAGAACGTTGATATAAACAAGGTGAACGTTTACAAACCTAAGGTGAGATTGTAGATTGCTAGGGAGTAGCAAGTTTCAGCCGCCTAGCACTGCTGCCTTTGCAGTTATTTTGTGCATGACTCTACAACTTAATTTGTGTCCAAGAAGTGAGTTAACTACCTCCCAAGAAAATAGCTTCGTTTGGAAGAAGCCTACGTCTCGGCTTCTTCCAAACGAAGCTATTTTCTTGGGAGGTAGTTAACTCGCTTCTTGAGGTGATCGCTGTGCTCCTTCAAGGTACTTGAGCCTTTTGCAGAATTGGGTGGGACATTGGCATAGTAGATGTTCTGCGGTGTCAGTTGCATTATTCCAAAATTTGCATTGCTCGTCTTCTGCTTTGCCTATTGCCTTTAGGTAATATTTTAGTGTCCAGTGAGCAGTCCGTCGACAGTTCTAACATTTGCCCTGTTCATGTCTAAGAGCAGTTCTGCTCTTTACGCAGAAATGGTGATAAACCTTGTCTGGATATCCTTAAATTGAGTGGGTGCATTTACTGAATCTTCTTTAAAAAACCTTTATTAGGGGTCGAATTATCTCGAAGACAGCCTTTATTTTTTTGAAAATTAAGAGGTTCATGTTGCATTTTTAGAGTTTTTAAAAATAAAATTAAATGGAGTGTAATCATATCTTAAATATCCCGAGCTCCACCTTTATTTGTCTGTAAATGAAAGAAGTCCAACGAGAATTTTCTATAATTTTTTAGAACATCTTCAACTGGAGTCTATTCAGCACCTAATTTTGGCTGCATTTCCTAAAACTGCTTAAAATGCCTTTATTTTCTTCTAAAATAAGGATATTGAGTGCTGCATTTTCTAAAGTTTTTAAACATCTCTTAAGTATTATGCCGAGCTACATCTTTTTTTTATAAATAAAGCGGGTCTGTGTTGCATTTCCTCAAACTTATTAACACATTTTTAATTGAGGTGAAGTTACCTTCGAAAAATTTTAAGCAATACCTTTACACCCTTTTTAAAGAACCATATCGAGCATTGAATTTCACGAAACTTTTTAAAAAATCTTTCATTGGGATAGAATCATCTACTAAATATTTAGAGCTACATCTTTATTTAGTTCAATGAAAAGCATGCACTATTAAGCATTATTGCCATACAACATTTTGACAACAAAACTTTTATTAAAAATTAATATTTTTAATATTTTAGATATTTTGGTGATAACCCTCTGGACAGTCCATTCTTCAGGGAAAAAACGGTGGGTCCGGTCCAATCCATCTTCAAAGAACTTGATCGCAAAGCGAACCAAATAAAAAATACTAAGAGCCTAGACAGCTCGTTCAAATCGAGCGATATTTTCGAAAGCATTAATCAGCCGAATGAAATTCTTAACGAGAAAGGGCCAAACGGCGAGAGAAAGTTCGAATCTGAAGTTAAGGATAAAATTTTTAACGCTCTAAGTGAATCTTCTGAGAAATTTGGTGACGGTAGCAACGTCAACAGTAAAAGAGAAATAAATGCCAAAAAGAATACTTTATATTCTATTGAAAATGAAAATGCAGAAAGCATATCAAGGTCCAAAACAAAAATGTTAAAACCGACGCTTTCTGATAAAATACTGGCTTTTGACAAGAAACCCACTCCAAGCCCTTTGGTGACACTTATTACGACGCCAAAATATACGATTCAGCTGACGCCGAACAATATCTACGATCAGATAAAGTTGCTCGATCATTTGCCTGAAGATGACGTTGGTGAAGAAACTGAGACAACCACTGTAAAAGAGGCGGTAACCAAACGGACTACTGAAAAAGTAATCAAAAAAGTTATACCGAAAGAGATAATGGATAAGAACGACGGAAGGGAATCCAACAGAAGACAATCCAAAGTGTTGTTACCCGAAAAGAATAAAGTCGAAGAAAAGAAGACGAGTGACGAAGAGTCCATTACGTTGGAACCTGAAGCTTTAAGGAGGAGAGTAATCAGACCTAGAAGGCCCATTTACCAGATATTCGATGTCAATAGGTTTTTGACTACGACGCCTTTTTCTTTGTTTGATACTGCTTCTACAACTGTTTTGCCAAAGTATAAGGTAGGACATTTAATACACAGTAAGTCTCAATATGGAAAAAATTAATGCTTATTTAGCTCATAGTCGTCTATTATTTATATTTTTACAAATTTCTAAATAGTTTATTCCATCTTTATATGTGACCAGATCACCTTGTAAGTGTCTGGCGCAATAATGGTTTCATAGTTAGATGAATGATAAACGGCTATATAGTTCCTTCTGAGGGAATTGTTGTATGTATAGTATATTAATAAAAAATAGTATTAGAAATTCAAAATTTATTTCAGACTATTAAATGAGTTGTTTAAAACTTTGTCCCATTGCGACACGACCGCAATGAAGAATCCATTTTTGATTTACTTTCTGGGAACCAAGAAAACTTAACTTACAAATAATTGCAACAGTTTTCATTTCGCCTAGATGACGTGAAGGTGAATGTATTTCCAGAAGGAATGAAGTTTTCATGTTATACAGAATGAATAATAAAAAAAATAAAAAAAAAAAGGTTCCGGTGAGTGCCATTTTAGCAATATTTTTTTACGCTTTTCGCTATGGGTCGCTAGCAAGGCGATATCATTATTTCCAGACGTTTTTGGCAGTTTTTGAGTGTCCTTTGGGAGCAGATACACTAGCAAATAAAAAAAATTTACAATTCTTGGTAATTTGATCTTTATAAGCCTTTAGCTTTTCAGACTCTGAAATCTTATTTTCTGTACATATTCAATGACTCAATAGATTTTTCCTCCATATGGTCATTTGCACATTATACAGGGGTCGAGAAAAACATTTGGGCTGTAGTTATTTGTTTTGTTTCAAAATTTGTCAATTAACCTAGTGCCTCCTGGATGCCCTTTTAGCACCACCAAATAAATAATTTTTCTTTCCTATTTTTGTTTGGGTTAGTTTGGGTTATAAAAATATAAGATAAATAATAGATATTTAAAAAAATCCAGATTTTTATCACAATATAATTTAACCAATTTTTGGCTCCAATATGGAAATGATTTAAAAAAACGGCGAGAGATGAGACATTTGTATGAAGAATATTTATTTTCTAGTATTGTCACTTCATGGGTTTGTTTGGGCCACTTTTCATTATGCTGTGGTCAACGTAAATTAGCTAAATAAAAGCGCGTGAAGAGCGCCGCTTTGTAAAATAAATAAATATAAATATATTTAAAATCAAAATGTTGATGTTTCGCAGCAAAAGACTTATTCACCGAAATTTATTCCATTGTTTAAGAACAGAAAATTAAAATTTATCATTATTTTTTATTCCTGTGTTACTAAGCCATAATTTTTATCTTGTTGGTTGATTTTTGAAGGGCAGTTTATACTAAAATTTGTATAGTGGATTTTTCCGTAAAAATTGTTCAAAAAATAGAATTCATACTTTTCTAAGTTAAAGCGTTTTAAAGTGGTATTGTCAAAGGGGCACTCAGGAGGCACCAATCCAGAAACAAAAAAAAACGTTCAAGATATTAATATAGAGTTTTAATTGGGCAAATTTGAAACAAGACAAAATAATACAGCCGAATTGGCATTACTTTGAAATGTACAGAAACCAAGGTTTCAGAATCTGAAATGCTCGTCTTAAATGTCATCAATGTAACATTATTCGAGCAAAATTAAATATTTCTTAAACTTAGGAACACTATTGTTTTTTAATTTCACTTATAATTTGTTAAACATTTTTAGAGCTATCCGCAATATAAAATTTAAGCTAGTGTACAGGGATATTCACTATAAATGGACACCCCCCTTATCTTTTTTATGTGACTATTTCAGAAAAAATGTTAAAGACAAAAGTTGTAGAAAATAAGATGTAGTTTTACTAAGTATATTTTCTTTTATACAGGTTATCCCAAAAAACCGTGGCATAAAAAAGTTTCATATTTTTAAATGGAACACCCTGTATATTATATCAGTATTGGATTTAGCTCTCATCGGTGATTTAAAAAAAAATATATATATATATATATACATATATATATATAT
>MU182517.1:174472-200642 GCA_016904865.1 Pissodes strobi | reverse complement strand
AGACAAGTTTTCTGATGCAGTTTCTAATTCATTGGATGCTTCCTTTTCAATCTGGTTTGGTGCATTCGTTTATTCGGGAGTCGACAGGGGGTGCATCTGTTGGATAGGTCGTGCGTTACTAACAGGGATTTGCTTTTTTAACAGGTGTTACCACTGTGCATGTGTCGAAGATATCTCAAAGGGTATCAAAGTAGACCGCAGTGTTGAAGTAGCCGTACGGTATGCCATACTTTCACTTTCATATGCAAAGGGAGATTTTTAACTTTTCCCTCCGGTCTGCAATTTTTTTAGATAATGGTTTATTTAAAAAAAAATTACTAAAACCGACAATGATATTAATATTTTGTTGGACCCCCGCGAGATTAGTGAACAGTTATACATTTTCTTGACAAACCCATAATCAGGTAACTAATAATTTATTGGGGACTAACTCCCATACCTCTAATATAGCTTGATTGGGCATCTCTAAATGGCAGCTGTCTCCTCAAGCTGGCCCACAAATGTTCGAAGCCATTTTTGAGGCTATCAATGCACATGCACATTTCTAAGTGATTTGATGTATAATTGTAGCGCATGGCTATAGCTCAGAAAGGGTCCATTTTAGGACATATATTTATACGAAAAAACCGTATTTTGACCTCAAAAATGCACCCTTAAAATGTTGTAAAACACCCTACATTAACTTACTTAACTTATTCAAATCAAGCAAAATTATGTACATGTACAGGATGTTTTATTATAAAGGTTATCATAACCCCCTCCCCCCCAAACTTGCTTATGTAAAGTTTTACACAAAATTGTTTTAAACAAAAGTTGTAGGGCATAATCCAAAAATTTAGACACAGAGTGCCAAAAAAGCATGACAGATAAAGGTCTTTTTTATTTGACACCCTGTATATTGTATTATAGCAAAAATCCTTTTTCATGCCGATTTCAAAAATATGTAATAATACGTTAGAGATATTTCTATAGTAAAGCCAGAAGAATCCGAAAATCTATTTTTATTTAGTTAGTCATGTATCATCAACTGCTAAAATGGCATTTTCTAAAAATGAAAAACTTAAAATAGTTTCATTATATATAAAAAATAATAAAAATACCGTTGCCGCCAGACATAAATTCTTGGAAATCCCATGGGAAGATATCAATACGTTTACCATCTAAAATGGCATTTTAATTTAATTTTTTAATGGTTCTTAAGAATAATAAATTTCACCCATTTAAATTTACGAAAGTGTAGCATTTAAGGGAAGGAAATAAAGCCCAAATACTGTTATTTTGCAGCCGAATGCTAGCAATAATGGACAATAATGATTCTCGTTTTTTCCCAAAACATTGTATGGACTGATTAATCCATTTTCAGCTTAGCAGGAATAGAAAACAGAAAAACGTGTAGTTCTGGGCTGTAGAAGATCCAGTCTTTTAACATTTGGTGTGAAATGAAAAACAGTATGCTTCTCGGGCCTATATTGTCCCAGGAAAATATGTGGATAATAAATGCCCACTATGAATTTGACACGTTTTTATGGGGTGATTTTGGACCAGACGACAATAAAAATATTATTAAAAAACTAGTGAAGAAATATATAATATAATTTAGAACCATCCTGATTGGCTGCACAAGTAAATTATGTATTTAAGCTAATGGCGGTCACTTTCAGTAACTACGCGAATATTACCAAAAAGTTATACTTTTTCATGTTAATAATAAGTAGAGTAAAATGTTGAAAGTATTTTCTTTTCTGTCTGTAAATACACCTAAATTATATATTTTTGAAATCTGCGTAAAAAGAGCTTTCAACCTTTGTTATAATATATAAGGTGTCCGATTCTAAAAAATATGACTTTAACCTGCCACACTTTTTTGACCCTGTGTGGTTACAGCTATTGTAGTCGAAATATTTGGAGTTATGCTTAAAGCAATTTTTTTTAAAACTTTCCATTAAAATGTAATAATGGAACACCCTGTACAGCATTAACTAAACGGACGAAATATAGAAACGGAAAATTCGAATTACAAGTGAAACTGTAGATTTGCACTGCTTTCCTTAGATTATAAATACATACAGTAATATCAGTAGTAAAGGAGTCATACATTCCCAAATCAGCACTTTTATATTGAAATTGAAAGCACTGACGTGACAGCATACGAACCTAAACCATACTAGTAAATCCATCGCCCAGCACTACTGAACATAAATTCACTCCGGACCCCTTAGTTTGGTACTCCTATTACAACACCAAAACACTTAATTCAATCCTACAGTGTATATGATCGCATCAAGGCACTGTACAGTTTGCTTGGATATGGTCATAGCGACGAAACTGAATCTAACACGAAGTGTTTGTAGAAAACTGAAATAAAAGAACAGTTGGGGGAACGAATAGAATTTACTACTGAAACTACAAGAAAAGACGTCATATCCGAAGGTGCAAGTGAAAAGCACAAAGTTGGAGAAAATGATAATATGAATGATGAATATTTTATTGTTTTGAATTCGAATGGTTTGAGAAAAATGGATACTAAGAGACCAATCTATAGGATTATTGATATTGATAGGTTTTTGATTACGACGCCCTTTTCTTTGTTTAATACTACCTCTATCACTGTATTGCCGAAACATAAGGTAAGATTACCTCACAAAGAGTACAGTACGGGGTTTCCTCAAAATAATACGATTATAGTATACCTGCAAATCTATTAGTTTCCATTTCTTATCTTAAAATTTCTTGGCAAACCTGATTTTTGACCTTCATTAAAAAAAATTATAAGGTTCAAAATTTTTTAGACCGCATAATATTTGTCATTATATTTTTAGTTTTAATGTTTAGCTCTGTTTTTATTAGGTTGGTTGATATTCGACGTTTTAAGCTTGTCTAATATCTAAACGTAAGTTTAGCTAATTTATAAAAAAATCATAATTCCCATCACACATATATACAAATGAAACATATAGGAGGACAAAATCAATGCCAATATTGACGAAGCATTTGATAATTATTCGCTTTGGGTTTTATTAATTATTGAATATCTATTTTAGTATTCTTGTACCACCACTTGAAATAAAACTTGGGGAATCGGTTCAAAATTCTCCCAAAATTATATTTAACACTTTAAACATTTTTAGGTAATGAGCGAGGTCTTCTATAAAGACGAAATAAAACCAAGCGAGCAGCTAAACGTTTTCGCTGACGTGCTGAACAATATAAAAAATTCAACTAACATGGAGATGGTGCCGGTTCAGTCAGCTTCTGATTTTGCCGAGCCCAGCGCGGTCACGATCAGTTCTTTGGATGAGTCCGATGCCGTATCCAAAATCCAACAACCACTCAATGTTAGAGTGAAGAAATTCCAGACAGATAGTTCTAATCAACAGGTAATGGTGCACTTCGTTGAAAAATAAAAAACCATTTAACATTCAAAAATCTGGATAATCAATACGTTTGTGTAAAAGCAAATCTGCTTTGTGTGGAAACGAACGAGAATAAAATAGTGATGGTTAAAAAGGTGCGGCTCTTACAAGTTGTATCATACCTCATACGGTTTTCTAGCAATGGGTTTAAATGACTTTAAAGTAAGGGATACGTCACATATTCTAATCACAGTTGCCGCACTTAACTAACACCGCCTACAAAACAAGGACATAGCGCTGATTTGTGTCCTCATCACCCGATGTCAGACAAAACCGGTACAATATGTGCTTTCGTAATTTAAATATTTAAACTTACATTTAAGCAAATCATGCGTTAACAAGGTGTCACTAGTTTTTCTGGAGGAAATTACTTTTAGGTATAAGGCACACTCTAGCCCGCGAGAAGATGACATCTCAGGTAATTTGTGATGAGATGTGTCATGATGAATAACATTCTCCTAGAGGGTAAACTGCCAAACCAGCGGAAGACAGCCATAGTTATACTCATATACAAAAAGGGTAACAAACAGCGTACAGAGAACTACAGAACAGACCTATAAGTTTAAAGTAATATATGCAAGTGCATGGAGACGGTCATAACATAATGTTGTGTTTCTTTGCCATAACATGAATTTCTTCCAAGTATATCCACCTATACAAATCTGCTTACGAGGGTCCATGATTGGACGTTGGCCGACGACAGGCGAGGGCTTATTGATGTGTTTTATTTGGATTTTCACAAGGCATTTGATAAGGTCCAATTTCATCCCTTCTATATACCTTAAATCATTACGGTGCCGGTGGGGATGATTTGATGGGTTTCATTGGAGGTGTCCCACAAAGTCGACACTTTCATGTTGGAACAGCTGAAACCAAGTCTCAGTTGTCAGAAATGCACAGTAGGGTCCCCAGGAATCATTGTTCATTGCTTATATTGGCGATCTGCCACGGAATTTAAAGATCAGTATGATGCCATCAAATGATACTAACTATGCTCCTCTAACAAGTCACCTAAATCTGTAAAGTGATATTGACTATATCAAAGCTTAGACAATTTTGGCAGATGCCCCTGCCTGACATGAAGTTCTTTATGCTTCATCTGGCACCCAACAACACGAGACACGAATATCACATGGGAACTGTGAGAATCTTAAATGGAAATCCCATGCTAACAACATTATCAAAAAAGCTTTGATGATACACGAGCTTCATAAGGCATCATCATCATCATTATCCAGCCATTTGCGTCCGCTGTCGGACATAGGCCTCCTCTAGTTTCTTCCAAGTTCTCGGTCCTGTGCCGTTGCAATCCAGTTGGTGTTGATCTTTTTTAAATCATCCGTCCATCTGGTGGGTGGTCTTCCGGGATTTCGTTTGTCTGACCATGGCCTCCATTCCAGAAGTCTTTTCGTCCATCTCGGATCTGTTTGTCGTGCTACATGACCGGCCCACCTCCATTTCGACTTTGAGATCTTTTCAATTATGCCTTCTACCTTTGTTCTTCTACGAATCTCTTCATTTCTTACTCTGTCTCCGAGTGATATCCCCAGCATAGATCTTTCCATCTTTCTTTGTGTGACACTCAATTTCCTTGCTGAAGCCTTAGTGAGCGTTAGGGTTTCTGCCCCATATGTGAGGACCGGTTAGATACACGTGTTAAAAGTCTTCCTTTTTAGACTTATAGCAATTTTGCCTTTAAATATGTGTCTCAATTTACCGCATGCTGCCCATTCGAGCTTTATGCGCCTTAAAACTTCACAAGTTTGGTTGTTCCTGTTGATTTTTAATTCGTGTCCCAGATAGGTATACTTTTCTACATATTCTACTTGGGTTCCCTCTATGCATAAAGTTCCTGTTGGCACTAGGTTTGTCATTGCCTTAGTTTCGGCATAGTATATGTTCAGACCAACCGCTTCCATTTTGTTCTGGAGTTGTTGCAGCGTGTCTCGTGCTTCACTTAGATCATCCTCAATTAACACTATATCATCCGCAATCAACACTATATCATCCGCGAATCGGAGATTATTTATTTGTTCTCCATCTATTTTAATACCCTTGTTATCCCCAATTTAGTCTTTTAAAACCGTATTCTAAAACCGCTGTGAATAGTTTTGGTGATAAAGTGTCTCCTTGTCGTACCCCTCGTTTTATATCAATTTTCTGCGTGGTTTTATGCAGTCTTACAGTCGCTGTTGCATGTTTATATATATCATAAACAACTTGGGTGTACCTGTGATCTATTCTGCATTCTTTGAGAGCCTGGAGGATAGTATACATTTCCCCTGTGTCAAACGCCTTTTGCAAGCCTACGAAAACTAGAACTAATGGTCTTTTATATTCTATTGTCTTCTATATTAACGTTTTCAGGCTTTGAAGGTGATCACTCGTTCCAAATCCTGTCCGGAACCCTGCCTGCTCTCTTGGCTGGTATAGGTCGAATTTCGATTCCAGTCTGGTTGTTATTATGCGGGTATATATTTTGTAAATATGGTTCAGTGGGCTTATGGGTCTATAGTTGTCTAATCGAGTACTATCTCCTTTTTGTGTAATAGGATGGTAGTGGCATTGTTCCACTTTGAGGGTATTTCTTGATTTTGTAGACAGAAATTAAACAAAGTCTGCATTTTCTCTATTAGTACCGGTCCTCCCATCCTATATTGCTTCAATTACAACTCCATCTTCGCTTGGGGCTTTGTTGTTTTTCCTTTTCTTGAGGGCGCGATATATTTCTAACTTAGTGATGTCTTCTGATCCCTGGTTTTGCACTTTCCCTTGATTGAGTTGATTTCTATCTTGGTATCTATTCTTGTTCGTATATAGCTCCTTGTAAAAATCTTCCACTATTTGTATTATAGTATCTCTATTTGATAATTTGATGTTACATTTCCATCATTGTCTTGGAGTTTAAATATTTCTTTTCCTCCAGTGGCTAGTTTGTTTCTTAGGACTTTCATGCTTTTATTTTCTTCAATGGTTTTTACCACATTGTCGTATTTGTATTTTCTTAAGTCTCTCCTCATTGATTTTTGAATTTCTTTATTAATATGTCATAAGGCATGTAAAAGATATAAGCTTGAGTAATGTATTCAGCTGTATGGAGTCTTTACTATGCTTAAACACTGGAGAGGGTCCAGTGGACAGTAACCAGGTTGCCAGCCAAATTGCATAATTCATCCTATGAAACTAGACTTCAGAGGCTCGGACTTCCCACTCTCCATCAACGTAGACTACGCGGTGACCTGTTCGAGACTCAAATTAACCGGTGGTTGTTACAGACGCGATCTGAATATTTTCCTGTTCCCAGAGAACCAATAGTTGAACGGTCATTATAAAAAAAACTAACAAAGGAGAGATGAACAAACTACAAAGCTCATCAAAATTTTAAAAATTGTATTTTTAGGATACTTATAGTCTGTCTTTTTTGGAGATAATCACAGTATTATATTTTCGAGAGTTATTTGCGCCTCCTAGCGGACGACTTACAAACTTGGAAATTATTTCCAGCAATGTTATATAAAAAAATGTACTCGAAAGCTCTAGGACTAATAGTTCCTGAGATATAACCGGTATATGGTTCACGCTCCGGGTGAAAAACGAGCAGTCATTATCTACTACTGTATGTTCTGAAAATATTGTTCATGAATGCTATCAAAGTGCAAGTGAGAATTAATATTTTTCTTTCAGAACATGTTTAAACGCGATCCAGCACCATCGAAACCGATGACGGAAAGACCTTATAGACGAACTAACCAGAAACAGCATCACATAAGCCAAACGTCTGCTAAAGAGCAGCCAAACGTACCCGAATACGGTTATATAAACAACAGACTAGGCGACAAATCAATATCATCCGAATCTATCCCAATCATTACCGACACCGTAGGTATACCAAGCTATTCTAGTAGTACACCAACAACAAAGTTCAGAACTAGGAAAATTAAAAAAAGACGTCGAAAACCCGCTGCTGTTACAACGAGCACGACATTAAGAACCACTACCAACATACACGTTCCCGACCAAAATATTCCGAGCAACCATCAACCTTACGTAATCGACTTTATTGAAGAAACCGAAGATGTCGTTGGGTTGGTACCTCCCCAAAATTATCAGTACAGAACCATCGTGGAAGACGATTCGGAAGTTAGAGATACCAACGAGGTTCCCAAACAGGTACGTATCAATCCGTTTATGTATCTCATCATATAGAAGCGTGGTTAATATCTAAATGCTTTCAAGCATTAGGGACCACGGTCCTATAGCGTCTTAGCCAGACCTAACAAAAGTATGGGTTAGTTTGGGTTACCCTGTTTGTTAGGTTGCAAAAGACCCAAATTTACATATATTTCCAAGTAGTATTATTTACTAGGTTGGGAGACGATCAGTCCTTGGTTACAAAGTCTAGATATACTACACGTTGCCAGGTACTTTACATTACATGAAAGAGCCATCCCTATTATCGAAACTGGCTTCTAAAAAATTAGTTTGACTTTGATTATTATTGATTTGCTTTTACGTGCATAATGGCTCATACTCCCATGTTCGAGGGTGCAGAAGAATAATCTGTACCCTATCTACTAATGCCTAAGTTCAGATAAAGGTAGTAGTGACTGAGAGCAATATCTGGATTGTAAGAGGGCTGAGTAATGTATACTTAGTTACTTATCTCACTAGTGTCTTTAATTTTAGATCTACCAAACGATTGTAACGAACGCGGCTACAAAACCGATTTTAAAACAAAGTCCGGCACCCGTTACCGAAATAAGCGACGAAGTGCCGCCGACGCCTCCGTTGAACAAATATTACTTCCCGGGGCTGAAACCGCCCCTACACCAAAGGGCGCGACCCTATTCCGAGTTCACCAACAATAATATTCAAATTAACGATAACTTGATGCGCAGACGAATTGCGCATATAGGGCTGTCGAGGGTCAGAAGGAGCGCCGCTCGATTTTCGTATGCTGATGTATCGAGAAATAGAGGTAGGTATTGATATTCTAGCCGGAATTCTACAAAAGCATAGAATGGCCATAGTAAACGATTTAGAAAATAATTACTCTGATAGTATGAAACAGATTTAAATTTGACATACTCAACTGTGAAAAATCGAATTTGCACAGATAAAGAAAGATAGATAAAATGGTGAAAATTCCCTTTTTCGAAATTGTATTACAAAATAATCGATTTCTGCACTTTTATCCAAGAAAATCGATTTCTTGTTGTTACAAATGTTGAAAATCTTTTTTTTTTTGCAGATAAAATTATGTCAAATCGCTTTCTTTCAGATGCACCCGGAAAAAATGGTGTTTTCATAGGCATATCGAAATGAATTGAAAAATCGATTTTTCACAGATGAATATGAATCATTTTTTACAGATCTACAGAAATCTGAAAGATTTTTCGTAACAAATAGGTTTTTCTTTCTACAGATTTGACTATGAAAAAATCTTTTATACAAAAGTAAGTAATCAAATTTTCATAGGTACAACTGTGAGACAGTTATTTATGCAACTAGTGCGTAAAGTTAAATTTTTTATGAATTCACCGAACAATCGCATGCGTAATAAAGGGTTCTTTATGCATGAGTTACATACAATATTTTTTCTACGCCCCAGAATAAATAATATAAATAAAATTAGAAACAATTAAATTTGCAAACAAATTTATTTTTTTTAAAATATGATAATTTAAAATAAGGTTATGAGGCTATTTGAAATTAACAATCCTAAAATAATTTCTTACTACATATTGTTATATACTCAATGGATTATTTATGTAATTTTTCCATCAAAATTACGAAAATAATCAGCTTATTTTATAAATTGAAATTCTACAATTAATTTATTTACTAATGTATAAGAGACATTACTTTATGCACTGTCTAGCGTGCGTAAAGGTAGTACATTACGCACGGTAGCAAAAAATATTAAGAGTAATATCTAAAGATAATCGATTTTCTGCACTTTTACTATGAAAATCGGTTTCTCTTTTCATAAAAAGATTATCGAAAAAGTGTGTAAAATCGATATTTAGCAGTTGTATCTATAAATAATCAATTGTTTGTTATTTATATAAATATCGATTTACCTCTGATAAAAATAGATTTTTTTATAGATAAATTTATCGCAAATTTATCACATTAGAGATATTCAATTTCTGCAGTTTTGACTTCAATAAATCGGTTTCCCACTTCATAACAAAAAATTTCAAAAAGTGTTTAAAATCCACATTTTGCAGTTTTATCTATAAAGAATCAATTTTTATTCTTTATATGATTATCGATTATCTCTGATAAAAATGTTAAAAATAGATTTTTTTATTGATAAGCTATCGCAAATTGATTTCTGTGAAAAAAATTGTTCACATCATATATCTAAAGATAATAGATTTTCTGTATTTTGATCTATGAAAACTCGGTCTCTTGTGAAAAAAAGTGTTTAAAATCGATATTTCGCAGTTGTATCTATAAATAATCATTGTGTTGTTCTTTTTACGGAAATCGATGTATCTCTGATAAAAATGTTTAATATAGATTTTTTATTGATAAAGTTATCCCAAATTGATCTCTGTGAAGATGATCGATTTTTTGTACTTTTGACTATGAAAACTCGGTTTCTCTTTACAGAAAAAAAAATTGTGAAAACTTGTGTAAAATCGATATTCCGCATCTATAAAGAATCCATTTTTAGTTCTTTATATGAAAATCGATTTATCTCATAAAAATGAAAAAACATATATATTTTTTTTATAGATAAAGTTATAGCAAATTGATATCTGTGAAAAAAAAATGTCACACTTTGTATTTAAAGATAACAGATGTTCGGCACTTTAGACTATGAAAAATCGGTTTCAAAAGTGCAGTAAATCTATTTTCTTTAGATAGAAGTGTGAAAAAAAACTTCAGAGGAATCAATTTGCGATATCTTGATTGTGAAAAATCTATTTTTCTTAGATAAGTTTGGTAAATCATAGATACAGAAACAGTTTTACAAGTGTGAAAACATTTCCCGGCGCCGATATGCAATCCGATCACAATCCAGTGATAGGGGATTATAGAACAAAGTTGAAGAGAATACAAACCCGATGCCCTGTAAAATACAATATCAAAAAACTCAAAGATAATACCATACGAAATCAAATAACACAAATTCTTAATGAGAAGTGCAGACAGATAAGAGAAGAGTGCAACAGCACGGGTCAGCGAATTCAGGCTCCAAAACCGTGGAAAGTGTCAAGATGGAACTGCTTAAAAGTGACAATGACAACAAAAAATCGAGGATGACAGAAGAAATTATGCAACTTATGGAAGAAAGGCGAAAACATAAGAATATATAGTATAACACATAGTACCAAAAAGTCAATAGAATAGTACAAAGAAAGATCAGAGAAGTGAAACAGAAAGAGATGAAGGAAAAATGTCAGGAAATTGAAGAACTACAAGGTAAATATGATGAGTTTATCGTACACAAAAAAATTAAAGAAATAACAGTAATATATAAGAAAAAACCCGTAGGCAAGCAAACCAACGAAAAACAGAGAAATGATTGTTGACCGAAAAGACATGAAGAAACATGGGAGAAATATATAGATTATTTATTTCACGATAGAAAGAGAGACTCACCAAGCTCTCAAGTAGAAACTGGCCTCAAAATACTAACTGATAAAACTGCGGCCGCTATTACATCCTTGAAAGAAGGAAAAGCTCCAGGGCCAGAATGGGATACAATCAGAATTTCTTAAACTCCTTGATGACCAACCTGTACAAATGTTAACTGACATTTTCAACGATATTTACAAAACGGGAAATATCCCAAAAGAATGGCTTGTCTCCGAATTCATAACGTTACCGAAGAAACGGGGAGCCAAAACATGTGGGGACTATAGATTAATCAGCTTGATGAGCCATGTGTTGAAGCTGTTTCTTAAGATAATTCACCGAAGAATCTACAGAATATGTGAGGAGAAAGTAGCGGATACACAGTTTGGCTTCATGAAAGAGTTGGTACAAGGGATGCTCTGTTTAGTTTGCAAGTCCTGTTTCAGCAATGTCGCGACATGAGTTGTGACGTTTTCGCTTTCTTTATTGATTACGAGAAAGCGTTCGATAAGGTACAGCACGAAAAAATTAGGCAAGTGCTGAGGAACACTGGATTAGATGATAAGGATATGGATATTAAAATCATAAGGAACTTATACTGGAATCCAATAGCCACCATAAAGCTCAATATAGAGGAATTGGTTAATGTCGTTGCTATACAACGTGGAGTTAGACAGGGCTGTATTCTCTCTCCTCTGATCTTCAACTTATACTCAGAGGAAATATTTACCGCAGCCTTGGAAAACGCCGCCCATGGAATCTTGCTGAACGGAGATGTCAATAACTTTCGATACGCAGACGACACTGTAGTATTTGCCGACAGTCAGGTTGGCTTGCAAGAGTTGATAACCAGGATAAACAGTGCCAGTGAACAATATGGTCTAAAAATTAACATAAGTTAATCCAAGTTCATGATAATAAGTAAGCAGGACATCCGAAACTGTCAACTGTTTTTGAGAGAGAGAGAGTGCAGTAGAAAAAGTGTCCAAATTCACTTATTTGGAAACGATAATCAATGAGCAATGGGACCAATCTGAAGAGATTAAATGCAGCATAGAAAAAGCAAAACAAACCTTTATCAAAGTTTCAAAACTTTTTAAAAGCCACAATTTGGACCTAAACATCAAAGTCAAAATCCTTCAATGTTACGTTTTCTCGATACTCTTTTACGGGGTAGAGTCATGGACATTGACAGAAGCGACCCAAAAAGACTTGAAGCATTTGAAATGTGGGTATACAGGAGAATTCTGAGGATCTCGTGGATCAGTATTGGAAAGAATGAACAAAGCAAGGGAAGTGATAAACACTATAAAAAGAAGAAAACTTGAATATCTGGGCCATATAATGCGAAACGAAAACAAATACCAGCTCCTTAAAGAAATTCTTCAGGGAAAGGTCTATGGCAAGAGAGGACCCGGAAGGCGTAGGATATCTTGGCTGAAGAACCTAAGAACATGGTTTTCCAAAACAACCACTGAATTATTCAGAGCAGCCGTAAACAAGGTCATTATAGCCAGGATGATCGCCAATATTCGGAATGAATAGGCACTTGAAGAAGAAGAAGTTTGAAAAATCTTCTTCACAGTTGCATCTAAAGATAATCGATTTTCTGCACTTTTGGCCATGAAAAATCAGTTTTCCTTTTATGCAAGAGTGATTAATCCATTCTCATAGATACAATTACGAAAAATCTATTTTTCTTAGATATAACTGTGGAAAATCTTTTTCGCAGTTGCATCTAAAGATAATCGATTTTCTGCACTTTTGACTGTGAAAAATTAAGTTCTCTTTGATGAACCGAATTTTCATAGATATCACTGTGAGAAATCGATTTTTCTGAGATAAAACAGAACATAATCGCTTTTTATTATACGAGGTTGAAGTATGTCAAACCATTTATCTGTTTAAAGGTTTCTTTCTATTTATAGATTTTAATTTGAAAAGTTTTCTTTTTTGCAGCTTTAGTCAGAAGTTATTGGTGGATTTTTTTTTTAAATATATAATATGGATTTTTACGAATGTTTTCGAAAAATCGTGTTTTTACAGATCCATTCGTAAGAAATTGAGTCTCTCTTCAGAAACATCGAGCTTTCTGATTTTATACCGAAGAAAAATGGGTTTTTATTGATTTATTCAGATTTCTCTATTTTATCTGTGAAAATTTTTTATTTTTTCGTTAAAAAAATTCGTGGCTATTCAACGATTTCATGGGAGTCTAGCAAGCTACTTATACAAGATATCACTTAATAAAATGTTTTTTACAGTTCTATAGGCTGGCTCTAGTTAAAGTTCAGACTACCAATTACTTATCTTAGATACATACTTATAATTTGTATTTCAGGAAGGCAAAACGAGGGTTTAGAGAAAACGTCCAAATCAGTCGACGATGTCGACGACTACGTACCTCACAGACCGAAAAATTATCATTACGACGAAAAAGCGGGCAGGATAGTGTATCATAATAAACCTATGGAAGACAAGTCTGAGGAAGAAGAAGTCGAATACGACGAAATTGAAATTCCGGTGAGCAAAATGAAAAGTTTAATATACTGGCAACTATGCCATGATAGGTCGCCTTATCGACGTTGTCAAATGTTGTCTATTAGATGTGCTTCGATGTTTCTGGAAAAACATGTTTTTGGAAAATATTGTTAGTACAAGTTTATTTTACTACATTTTTTAACGTTTCCAATTGGCTTTTTCCAGGAAACCCCCGGAATTTACCTCGAAAGAGCAGAAGGAGCCACTCATCCTACTAAAGAAAAAGTAACGACAAAACCGCTGCTGGCAACAGCCACCCCGCCACCTGACGGTCAAGGACTGCTCGACTTCGTCGTCAAACTTAAAAATAATCCGACTTACAAATACATACCCGATCCTACCACCCCAAAAGCAGGTAAAATCTATACTTAGTAAGTTAGAGTATTGAATGTACGTAACCCAAACAAATAGTTATTTTCCTCACGAGTGTGAAGTGATACTTTCCCGCATGCCATTGTCATTGATCCGAGGACGCAGAGCGGAAATCAGGCATACAGGTGAGCGCGGGAAAGACACTTTCCGCATGAGTTAGAAGCATAATTTTTTCTACCACCGCATATTAAAACCTAGACAAATTAAAATAAAAAGTAATAATAATAGAGGTAAAATTAATAAAATTTACACATTAAAATCAAAATCAAGTGCGGAAAAGTGATACTTTCAAAACTAAAATAAGTGCCGAAAGTGGACAAAAACGCACGATCAAAGAAAAGATAAATTTCTTATATCTTATACGGTATAGTACTGAATTAATTCTATCTATTTGGTTATTTATTACAAACAAACAACAGAGTAAGTAATAAAAGAACATCTTTATTTAACCAAATGTAAACAAATTAACAAAAATATTTAAAAAAGTCTCGACACAGCACCAGCGCTGCGAAGAGATTCTAAACTAATATATGATAAATGATCACAAAAGTGGGGACAATATTTGTATGCTAAGTAAAACTTTCAACAACTATATTTATTATTTTGCAAAATCGCAGAATGATCAGTGAGTAAAGTTTCAATTTATTTGAGCAATTAACGCCTAGCAATAAAAATCTAACATGGTTCATTAAACGAAAGGAAATAGCAAATTAATTTAAACAAGCACAATGTAAAAAAAAATCGAAATAAAATTAAAAAGAAAAACAAAACGACAAATAAGAGTTACAGCACTGCACTGATAAATGAGTTTAAACTAAGGGTGAAAATGGCAAAATTTTTATTGTATATTATATATATAGATCATTTTTAATTTGCAAGATAGCAGAATATTTTATTTTCAAAAATTTATATTTACTCGAGCTCTTATTTTAACTAGCTCGAGCGCCTAACAAGAAATGAAAATAAACAATAATGTACTTGAATTAAACAAACACAACGTTAAAAAACGAAACAAAATGAAGAAAACAAAACAAGACGAACAATAAGGTGAACTGCAAGTTAAAAAGTTAGAACACAACTCTCCTAAGAGAGTTAAAACTAAGTTAAAAATAGCTAAACTATTTATTTTATAATTACCATAAAAGTGGGGACAAGATTTATGTTCTGAATCTAAACACAATATTTAAGCATCCAAAAATAATTCGGATGTAAAACTTGTTCTTGTTTTCTACTGAGGTCTAACAGTAATCACCTAACATGGTTCATTGATCAGAAGGAAACGACAAACACTTTAAACTCAATGTTAAAAGAAAAACTAAATAAAATAGAGAAGAAAAGCCGAGTAAAAAAGTTAAAAAGTTACAACAGAGCGTTTTTTAACCCCTTATCAATTTATTAACTGATGGATTAAATGCATATGTTCCTAAAACATATTAATTAAAACATATTTATTTTAATGTATTTATTTCGCACAACCGAGTTTGAAAACAAAATCAAACAAATAAAAGGTGAATAAAAAAAGCTTTAAAAAGTTACACACAGCGCTAAAAGTGTTAGAACCAGCGCTAAAAGCAAAAGGAAATAAAATGAAGAAATAAACGTATAAAAAATTGCAACACAGCGTCCCTAAAAGAGTTTATTTATATATAGGACCGCTTATTCATCTAAACACGATATTTAAAGTTTCTTCATCTATGTATTATTTATGAAATTGCATGTATATTTTCCTAAAACACATGTTGATTAAATTATAAGTTAAAGTATTTATTATTAAGAATAGTAATTCCTCTCCAAAATGTGCCCTTATTTTTATCTTTATTTCCACCAAGCACCTAGTAGTTACATCCTAACATCACTCTATAACCAATAAGAAACAACAAGGGGCAAAAAAGTAAATAAAAAGACAAGAAGTGAATAGAAATAATTGAAAAGTTGCAACGCTAAAAGAAAACAACCACATAAATAATAAAAAATAAAAGACAGAAACATAGAGTTTATTTGCAAATTTTGCTAAAACTACTAATTTACAAAACAGCATAATAATTTGTCTTTAAAATTTGCCTTTATTTAGATCCTTATTTCAAATGGCACCTTGTGGTAATAACCTATCATTCAGGAAAAATAAAACATTTTAATCAAAAAGCTCATTTAAAATCAGTTAAAAAAACAAAATAAAATAAGCAAAATTGAACAAAAAGAGTTGTTACGCTGTCAAAAATGTTAAAACGAATGCTAAAAGAAAAAACAGATAAATAAACAAAAAATAAGAATAAAAGATAGAAGTTTTGTAGCCATCTAATCAAGATATTTAAACTTTCTTCATCTATTTATTATTTGATAGATTATTTGCAAATTTACTTAAAACATATATTAATTAAATTATACATTGCTGTTAATTTACAAAATAGCATAATAATTTTATTCGTCTATAAACTTTGCCCTTATATATGTTCGTACTTCCAAATGATATCTGGTAGTAACAACCTACCATAGTTCTTTAATCAAAAAAACAAACAAACAACAACAAAACTTGAGTACAAAAGCACATTTAAAATAATCAGAGTTAAAAAACTAAATAAAATAAAAATTTGCACTGCTAAAAGTGTTGAAGCGAATGTTAAAATAAAAACGAAATTAAATGAAGAAGAAAAAAGGGATATGGAGTTAGAAAAAGTCACAGTATAGCACCCCTAACAGAGGTTACGGACTGAATTGTTTATCTAAGACAAGAAAGAGGCGAAAAAGTTTCAAAAGTTACACAGCACTCTTACTAATACTAAGGCTAAAAAGTGATCTACAAAAGTGGCAACAAGATTTATATGCAGCAGTACCGCTCTATCTAAACACAGCATTTAAACATCCAATAAATATATGTATTAGTTTATAAAATTTTTTAACAAATGCGTTCTAAATTTTTAAAGAAATCATTAAATTGGAAAAAAAATTAAAATAAAATAAATGGATATGTAATTCTTTTTAGGTAGCGTAACATCAACCACCGAATCCTTCGCTACCGTAGATCCTAAGAGTACCGACCCGCCGGAGTTTCTAAACATTTTATCCAAAATTAAGAGTGACAAGACCTATAAATACATTGAAGATCCGAAGGAAAGCGAGAACAAAGCGAAAAGTAAATCCACCACGCCTGAACCCGAAAGCGAAGAAGAATACGAAGAAGATGAAGATGAGAGCTTGCCATCAGGTAATTCTAACATCTAAATCTAATATCTTTAGTTTGTATTGTAGAAGCATCCTCATCTGATTAAATTATTGGTTCCGCGGTATCTCGAGCATTTGATTGCATTAATCCAAAAACGCTGTTGAAAAAGTTTAAAATAGGGCATTAGAGGTTATGAGAAAATTGAAGGTCGATTCTGAGTCTTTGGAAAGTATATTAATCTGATATTATTAAACAAAAATCTAGAGGGCAAATGCGTTTATTAACTTAGAAAAAGATCGACTTTTCCGCTGAGGTTAGTAATTTTACTACGTATTATGCCGTTGCTCTGAAGATGGTTTGAATACATCCAAAACATTGGCGGGGGAGTATGCATTTATTTAGTTTGTTTTTAGGTGAAAACCACTCGCGCCCTATCAGACAAACTAATCCGAAAATTTTTAACGTGGGAGATTTCTTGCCCAAAATTCAGACACCCACTAGTTCGAACATACCGACAAACTTCTTTAAGCAACACATCATAGAACGAATTTTCCCTAGACTAAGATACATGACACCCTATGACATTGCTAGAGAATACTATAAGCGGACTGATTTGTACAAATTCATAAAAAGTGAGTACAATTCTTTGAATCCGGTTTCTGGAAGTAGGTAATGAGTGGCGGTCCCATAGTAAAAACAAGTTGTGTGTTGTACTGTTTTAAAGGGTACCTACAGGCTTAAGTTTAAGAGATACATTTTTTCAGTTTTAAGGTTTTGTTATTTCGAATTTTTTATTTTTTGTCGACTTCTTCTTTTTCAATATTGTCTACTTGATTTAAAAATTATGTTTATAAACAAAAATAGCTTTACTAACAATTCTTTAGACTCACCATATAATTTTTTTTTCAGAACACATTCAGAACTCTCCCGGAGGACAAAATCAGGATCTCGGCAACATCCAGATATTCGACATCAGCGATTACCTGCCCAAAATCAAGACGATCGAGCCCAAAACGGCAATCGACTACTCGAAATATAAAACGATAGAACGGCCTCGTGGCAGCCACAACGTTTCGGAAGACGAAAAAGAAGAGGCTTTTAGTAGGCCTCCTGTCGACGCCCTCGTGAATTCGGGGGGACAGCCGGTCATAGCGGAGGAAGTAACAAGGAGGCCTACCTTTATGGAGGAGAAAGAGAGCGTAGATAGACCGGTATTTAGCGAAGAAAAGGTGGGACATGACAAGGCGGTGGATGTTGTGGTTTCATCGACCACTCAGAGGATTGGTAAGAGTTCTGTCATTCAATTGATGAACTATATATTCCTCATTATCTGTCTTTCTTAATATCGCCACAACATACAGTGTGTCCGCGGATGGAGTGCACAAGAGGAAAAAATTGTTTATTTTTCACTTTACGACAAAAAGTCATTCTTTATAAAAAGTTCTGCTTGTCGAGAAAAGCAATTTCCAATATAAAATTTTTCAATTAGATGTACAGGGTGTTAATAAATAAGAAAAAATAGAAAATGCCTCAAGAGAGAAGTACTATTATTTATTATTTTTATCAAAAATGTTATGAAACACGTTGTTTATAAAATAACAAAGTCTAAATACAAACTTTGAAACGAAAATTCGAATATTTAAAATTATTCTACATAGCTGCCTCGTACCTCCACACACTTTTCCGCTAACCTAATAAATTTACCGCTGAGAGAGTTTTCCATAAACATATTAAACGTATTAGGCACTCATTTGGCTGTCTTTTGTTTGAAAAAATTAGTACCGTTGCATTTAAATTTTTTGAGAAAATCTGATTTATTTACGGTTATGATAGAAACGCCTCCTTGCGGCTAGGTAAGAAATCATCGCAATCACCCCATTCAGCACGGTTGATAGCTTAAGGAGAGCCCTTTTTAACGACTCTAAGCTTATTAAGATCCGTTCAGCGATTTTGAAGTTATTGACATTTATTTCCGAAAATGTTCGAACACTCCCCCCCACTTTCCTTAAAGGGAGAGAGCAAAAAGTGATTAACAAAAAAGAATCGAATTTACCTCGGCTTTAAAATGGCAATGCATTCTACTATCTTTAATTTAAGAAAATTTTGGAAAAAACGGGTTTTAAAATTTAAGATGGATATAACGCCCCCTGCCGGCCATTTTGGAATCTTTAAAATAAATTCGAATATTTTCTCTTGGTCGCTTTACTCATAATTTTTTTTACCGTAAGTCTTTACGACAATTACTTTTCAATATATAACCGACTGCCATTCTTAGTTGGCCACCCGGTACATCTGATTGAAAATGTTTATATTAGAAATTGATTTTCTCGACAAGCAGAACTTTTTATAAAGAATGACTTTTTGTCGTAAAATGAAAAATAAAGAATTTTTTCCTCTTGTGCACTCCATCCGCGGACACACTGTATAATATTTAATTTAAATTTGCGAATCGTCGTATACGAAGTACCGTGTGTTTTTCATTTTAGTCCAACTCAGAAGAGGTACGAGACCCACAATTCAACCGTCAATAGTCACGGAACCTTCGACGACAAGGAGAAGTGCGAATCGTAGGAAGCCGATACCGTCCGGTTTCAGAAGTACCAGACGGCCGACGACGGTCGCAAAAGAGAAAACAGACGCGACAGAAAAGGTAACAATATAAGAAGAACAATCTTATCAACAAAGCCAACATTTCGACCGAGATTTCGACGTAAATTCGTGTCAACTTATGGGCTAAAAATCAAACTGCCTCTGTTAAAATAATATAACGAGACATTAGGATACCTAATATTATAACGAATACAATACAAAATAATAATAATAAACCATGAAAATATACAACTTAAGGAGCGCATTAAAATTTGTCCTAAATAGCAAAATCTATCGAATTTCTAATATTTCCAAGCGTTATCTGGCCCCTTTTTTGACCCCTGTATATGTTATATTGAATTATTTTTCGCCAATCAAGTACATTTTTGAAGAATAGGAATTTAAATATTTATACAGCTAAACAAAAACAAACACAAAGCACAATGAAATTATAAACTGAAATTATTAGAATAAAAGAAGCAAGAAAATTTGACACATTTAAAAAAATTTCAAAAAGTCTTAACAAATGGCGAACGATATGATTTTTCCAAGAAATCTCATTCTGATGAAAAAATAATTTAGAAAATGCTACATTTAAAATAACATATATACCAAGCAAAATGAATGAATCGATTTTTCTCGAAATATTAACATTTGGACTCCTATTCAGAATCAAAATCTTAAATATAGGTAGTCAAAACCGCGAGGCATATCAAATTTTGATTTTTTTATGAAACGTCTTTTATGTTATTATATGTTAGAGATCTACATCAAATTCTGAACTTTTTGATACCACACAATTAGAGTATAAAACAAATTGTTTTCTAGACATTAACATTTAAAAATTTTTATTGGAAATAGGAAGGTAATTTAAATACAAAACTTGTAGGTTTCGACCATCCTATCATGAAAATTGAAAAGTGAGCAAGACGGTGGCAATGTTAAGAAAAACATGCACTTTTATTTTTTAGACGGACCATCCTGTATACATAATTTCAGAATTTTGAATAGGTATAATTCAAAAATGTAATTTTATGATATGATATATAGGGTGCTTCATTTCAAAAATAATCCCATTTTAAATGCAGCTGGATTATTGAATGGAAATTCACTTGAAACCTTTCAGTAATTATTTTAGTCTATTTTTTCTCTCATTTATAGCTTTCGCTCAAAGTACAGGCCTAAATACTCAAAATTTGGCGAAATTTAAATTAGTAGTTCTTAACTCACAAGGTTTTGTCACTTGAGAAATAAATACTAAATTGCCAAATCCTTATAATATACGTATTTTTATCGATACTTTTGGAAGAAATTTCTTCATTCGCCGATCGAACGAGATAAATTTCTGTGTTATTTTAGGTCGAAAGAATATATCCGGAATATCAATCTACCGAAAGGACCGAATCTAGCTCTCACGATATAGCTAAACGAGTTTACAGACGACGACCGATAAGAATAAGACACACGACAGAAAGAAAACAAGAAGACGACGAAGAGGTCGACAAAGTAGTCAGAAGAAGTCTCGATTCTGAAATTGAAGATGTTAGAAACGAGTTTCAAAGGGAATATTTAGGTACCTGAATCAGGAATCTGCACCACATCTAGACGCACCTGTAAATATTTTACTCACATCTAGACGCACCTGTAAATATTGTAAAATACACTTTATTTTTTAAGTCTCAACCAGTTTTTTTGTTCATGAAGCACCTAATACAGGGATTTTTTGCTTGCAATAGCTTCTCTGAATAGGCTCTAAATGTGGTTTTTTCAATAAATAATGTAGTATTATCTGTCGTCTGTCAACAGTCACTTTTATCCACGTGTATTGTGTCCTTTGATAAGTTAGGCTTAATACGCAAAACTGATATTTTCTGACTATGTCGAAGTCACAACAGCGAAATTTTCACCCATCAGAACTATATAACCTATAAAATAACGTAGTACGTAGTCCTCATGGATTGAACTGACAGACATATTTTTTTACCGATTTCCATTTCAGAACCGTTCTACTATCCCTACTAAACACGCTGTAAGTAGTAGTATTTTGAAATATAAGCAAAACACAGAAAAGCTTTAAAAAATTTGTAGTTGTTTTGTTTTTATTTGTGAAGCCGACCTCCTACAGGGCAGCAATCTTGAAATTCGGATTCAAAACTTATTAAACCATTAACAAAAAAAACTTCCTCAAATTTGTTACGGGACAATCATCATTTGACTGGACTATTTTGCCTGACACTTATTTTCTTATTTAGTATTTATTTATTAAAATAATTCGAGTACATAACCTTATCCTCCGACGTGGGGGTTGCTAGTCCCCAATCGGGCGCCTCGCCAGGTGGCGGATAGGGGAATGCCTCCTATATATAGGTGGTACCATGGAAATCAAATACCCGGGCGGACAAAAACTAGCAAAACCAGCACGACAACGCAGCGTCTGTCTCAGAATGAGCGGCTGCAAGCAAACACCGACAGCGTCTGACCCAGAATGGGCGGCTGTCAACAGCGTCTGCACCCAGAATGGGAGGCTGAAAACCAAAACTCGCCGACCCGCCTGGCAAGCGTGGCGTTTAAATGCCGTCAACCTTCCAAGCATGAAAATGTCGAATTTCGAAACATTAATACCCCAGGCAAGTAGAGCTACTAGTTCAGAATCTTGCACTGATATATCAGGCAGCCTCATGGATTCTGGGGGAGGCACAAGTTCGACGAAGAAACACACTCGATACAGACAACGATCAACACCCGAAAGAAACCAGAAACTCTTCATTGCAACCTATAATATCAGAACGCTAAGACTTGAAGAACATATGGAAAGACTGGATCAAGAACTCCAGCATATAAAATGAGACGTCCTAGGCCTAAGTGAAACTAGAATGAAATGAGAACTAACATCTCAGAAGTCTGGTCACCCACTTTACCAAAACAACACAGAAACCAACTATCACATAGGGGGAGTTGCTGTGATGATCAACAGGCGCCTGAAAAACCGAGTCACAAAAATGAAATCTATCTCTACCCGAGTAATATATATCATGATACAAATTAACAACAGGTACAGCCTACAAGTAATCCAGGTGTATGCTCCGACCAGTGCATCCGATGACGAAGAAGCAGAACAGCTATATGAAGATATAACAACTGCAAAAAAACGAAAATGACAAGTTTGTAACAATTATTGGGGACTTCTACTCTAAAATAGAGCAAAACACTGATGAGGACATCCCGAACGTTGGTAAATTCAGTCTTGGCCAAAAGAACAGCAGAGGAGAAATACTAATTAACTTCTGTAGAAAGGAAACCCAATTTTGTATGAACTCTTTCCTTCAAAAACCTCCGTAACGAAGATGGACCTGAAAAAGCCCGAACGGTATCGTCAGAAACGAAATCGACTACATCATTACCAACAGAAAAGATATATGCCCAAATGTTACTGTTCTTAACCGATTCGATACCAATAGCGACCATCGTATTGTTCGGGCAACCCTAAAAATAAACACAAGATTTGAAAGAAATAAATTAATACACCAGAAAAACTACCCAACGATAGAGGTGCTAAGCAGAAACAAAGACGCATTCCAACGCACTATAACCACCAAATTAATGGAACCAAGAACAATCCTGAAATTCGGAATGGACGAACTGTCGGAACACATCGAGAAGAGCATTCATGTTGCAACTAAGGGAATATGCTCAAAACAAAAAGAAAGCTCAAAGAAAATTAGCACCCACATAAGAAACCTAATGGAACTAAGAAGAGGAATTAATAGGGAAACACAGAGGTATAAGGCGATAAATAAAGTTATCAACAAGAATATCGGGAAAGATATGAGGGACCACAAAACAAAGCTGATAAGAAATACAATAGAAGATAATAGAAGCATGAAGGTTCTCAGATCCAAGCTATCAAACGGAAGGCCAAAAATGATCAGGATGAATCATAGACAGTAGTCGAAAAGAGATCGCAAACGCTGTTCAGGACTTGAATAAAAAGCTGTATAGTTCTATAGCCCACGATAATCACTATCAAAAATCAAAAATTCACAACGTGGGATCGGAAGAAATTCCCGAAATAGATACAGGCGAACTAATGGCAGCACTAACCCAGATGAGAAACAGAACAAGCCCAGGAGAGGATCAAATTACCAGCGACATGATCAAGATGGGTGGCGCAGCTGTTCTGGAAGGTGTACGAATCCTACTGAATAAATGTCTAATGGAAGAAAGAACCCCAAAAAAATGGCAAAATGCGGAAGTTATTCTGCTATACAAGAAAGGAGACAGAAACAACATCAAAAATTACCGTCCTAATAGTTTGTTATCGGAAGTAATTGCACAAGTGCACCAAAATTACCGATAATTTTGCATGACAGCGTGTTGTCTAAAAACTGCATGAGTTCATTTTCATATTTTGGAGAAAGAGCCCGACACCGAAGGTGGAGGGCTCTTTTTGCAAAATATGAAAATGACCGAATGCAGTTTTTCTAAGACAACACGCTCGAATGCAAAATTTTCTGGTTATTTTGATGCACGAGTGTAATTCGGGGGAATATTTCCCGAATTAGGACATGGTTTTATAAAAATACATTTTTATTCATTTTTAATACAAAAACGTACATGTAACTGTAAACAAAGTACAGAGATGCAAAAAAACGATTTTTTTTTAATCAGAAACGAGACATTTTTAATAATATCTATATATTCACTAGACTTTGACGTTATTTCTAAATTGTCGCTGTCAAATTTTCATTGGAATTACCATAGATACGTACGATGCAATTATCGCTGTGCTCTTTCGGTTTCTACAGTGCAATTATCGCTGTAATTTTCCGAGAATTGCACTCCTCTAATGGGATTTTTTATACATGAGGGAAATATTCGCATTTATATAAGTTATTAACAAAGATTGTAACAAACCGGTTGACTCACAAATTGGATTCATATCAACCATACGAACAAGCAGGATTTCGGAAGGGATTCGGTACCATAGTCCACTTGCAGACACTTCGTACTCTTATCGAAAAAAGCACTGAGTATAACATAGAAATGCACATAGCCTTCGTAGACTATCAGAAGGCTTTTGACTCCGTTGAAACCTGGGCCATACTTCGATCCCTAGACAATGCGAGAATCGACTCCAGGTACTCAAACTTGATCAAGCAGATCTGTGAAAACGAGACCATCCAAGTAAAAATTGACGAAGATTCAAAGACAGATAAGATCCCAATCAAAAAAGGAGTGCGGCAAGGAGACACAATTTCGTCGAAACTATTCACATTAGCCTTGGAAGATGTCTTTAAAAAACTGAACTGGCATGCAACTGGAATAAATATCGACGGAGTGCACCTCAATCACTTGCGATTCACAGACGATATTGTGGTCATCGGCAGCACTGCAGAAGAACTTAAGATCATGCTTCAAGAACTCCACCAAGAGTCAGAGAAAATCGGTCTTGAAATGAACTTATCAAAAACCAAAGTCATGAGCCCAGAAAATATCCAGATAATAATAATTGATAACCAACTCATTGAAAAGTATCAGAATATGTTTATCTTGGTCATAAAACTAAAGTGGGAAAGGAAAACCAGATTTCTGAAATTTCAAGATGTATAGGCTTTTCATGGGCGGCTTTTGGCAAATTGGGTTACGTTCTTAAATGCAAGGATTTTCCTATAAACCTTAGAAGAAAAATAAAAAGTCTTGTGTACTGCCGGTGCTCACTTACGGCCTTGAAACAATGTCCATAACTCCAGCAGAAAACCACACAGAGAGCAATGGCAGAGTCCGAAACGAAGTGATCAAAAGACAAACGGGCATGACGGAGGTACTAATTCGAGTGGCGCAGCTTAAGTGGAGATGGGCTGGTCACATAGCAAGGCAGGACCCGGACAGGTGGACAATAAGAATCCTATGTTGGCGTCCGAGAGAGACCAAACAAAGCGTTGGTAGATCCCAGAGAAGATGGCGAGATGACATCCAAAGGATCGCAGGAAAGAACTGGATACAAACTGCATCAAACAGGAAGACGTGGAAAGGAAGAGGCCTACATCCAGGAGTGGATAAATGATGGTTGAGAAGAAGATCCCAGAGTATCGTTCCACAGTTTCGCAAGACTCTGTACAGGGGGGCTCAAATTCGAGTCTATATATGGGGATCTCAAAAACCGTAAGAAATACGGTGTCTGTGAAATTAGGGCAAAATTTAGGTGCCTAACAATAGGCCGTTTAGAAAAATTTTAAAATTACGAGTATTTCCGGAGATATCCGGAAAACGGAAATATTGAAAAATGGTTTTATTTTTTTACCTGAGTTTATTTAAAAACGGATTTCAAATTGAACGGCACTTTTGCATTGCCACTTTATCCGCTCTAGTCAGTGGTTGCATCCAGTTTGGAATCTGACGTTTCGTCTTCAAGAGGTCATCAACTTTCTTTTTTTCAAATCGGGGCATTAATTTTTTTATCATTTTCCAGATGATACTGGTGTTATTAGTATGAATATGTGTT
>MU182517.1:153159-174072 GCA_016904865.1 Pissodes strobi | reverse complement strand
ACAGTGTGTCCAAAAAAGTGTGCAACATATGGGAAACTTCTTTATTATTGGTTTCTCAGAAAATTTTATTCTTGATAAAAGTTGGCGCTTGCCCTAAAACAATTAATGAGTATTTTAGATTTTAAGTACCGCTTTTAGTGCGGGTGCAAATGACATTTTTCCGAAATCGCGCCGAGAATAAAGTCCCTTAACTTATAAAGATACAGCAAAATCTTATAAGAAAAAGTTCTTCCAAATTAAAAAAATAATCTAAATATGAAATTTGAGTTAAGTACATCAACTTTTAATTTCTCTTTTTTTCTCTCGATTTTTCCCTTAAACATTACGCTACTGGTGAATGTTTTCTTCTTTTTTTGTTATTAGTATACTTAACAAGCAACTTCAAAATTTATTTAAGATAGGAATTAGTTACATAGTTGCATAATGTTTCAGTTTTTCCAGAGATAATAGCCAGTTATCAGTGTGTTGCAAACACATTTAAACACTTTTGGTCCAAAATATTTGTCCACAATAATTACAAAATACAATTTGAATGACTGACTCAATAATAATTAATTTCATATGTCAGAGTGAAGTAAAATTATTGCTATTTATTTGTTTTTATTCCAAACGCACGGCCACTCTTCAAGACCAAATATTTTATATGGCTTTTTAGGATACTTGGGCATAATTTACTCATCGGGTCCAAAAGATAAATAAATTATTAATTGTTTTATATGAAATGAAAAGAGTTGGGTCTATTCATGATTTTGATTGGAAAAAATTTTGAACGAAAAGAGTTTAAATATGTTTGCAACACACTGATACCTAAACTGGCTATTATCTCTGGAAAAACTGCAAAATTATGCAACTATGTAACTAATTTCTATCTTAAATAAATTTTGAAGTTACTTGGCAAGTATACTAATAACAAAAGAACAAAATATTCACCAGTGGCGTAACGTTTAGGAAAAAATCGAGAAAAAAAAAAGAAAACTTAAAAGTTGATGTACTTAACTCAAATTTCATATTTAAATTACTTTTTTAGTTTGGAAGAACTTTTCCTTATAAGATTTTGCTGTATCTTTATAAGTTAAGGTATTTTACTCATGGCGCGATTTCGGAAAAATTTCATTTGCACCCGCACTAAAAGCAGTACGTAAATTTTGAAATACTCATTTTTTGTTTTAGGACAAGCACCAACTTTTATCAAGAATAAGATTTTCTGAGAAACCAATAATAAAGAAGTTTCCCATATGTGTTGCATACTTTTTGGACACACTGTATATATATATATATATATATATATATTTTTAAAATTACTTACTTTGCATTGGCGTAATTTTAAATAGTTTGTTACTTTTTAAATTTCTATATTCTATAAAAATATTTTATTATGTTTTTTATGTTAAGTGGAAAATTGGAGCCTTTATTTTCCATAAAAATAAAAAATAGTAAAATTAAATAAACAGTTCGTTTATTTTTTACCACAAAGTAAAATAAATTATTTGAAATAAAAAATTAAAAAGAAAAAAAGAAGAAATAAAAAAAATCGGAAACATATTCATATTAACAACGCCAATATCATCTGAAAAACGTATTTAAAAAAGAATGTTGACGATGATCCCTTGAAGACGAAACGTCGGGTTCCAAACTAGATACCACCATTGAATAGAGCGAAAAGAGTGGCAATGCAAAAGTGCAGTTCAATTTGAAATTCGTTTTTAAATAAACTCAGGAAAAAAATAAAACGATTTTTCAATATTTCAGTTTTTCCGGATATCTTCGGAAATACTCGGAATTTAAAAGCTTTCTAAACGGCATATTGGTAGGCACCCAAATGTGCAATTTTGCCCTATTTTGATCGAAACTGTATCTCCTACGGTTTTCGAATTTTCCATACATAAACTCGAATTCGAGCCATCCTGTACTTAGACGTTAAACGAAAATCAGAAGAATAAATTTAAGGCGAAACGGTTTGTATGCCATATCGTGGCATTTTAGCGCCTTATGCTACGAAGGCCTGGTTTTACAATCATTGGTGACCATTAAGTCCTGGTTAGTATTAATGGTTAAAACCGAAAATTAATCAACTAGACAATAGAAACCATAATGACTAACCTGGACCAAATGGTTGCCACAGATGGTGAAATTGGATCTTAGATGGGAAAACATGTAATCCGTTTCGCTCTGGCATTAACAGTTTGCGTATTTAGAAAGCCTCCGCGTTACAGAACTCCATCAGTTAAATATCGCCGCGCGCCGCCTGGTTGAGCGTTGACTAACTCCAACCCCGCCCGTCAATGTTGTTTACGTTTGTTTACTTGACGCATTTGTATAAGACTTTTCGAAACAAGCAGGAAGGTGAACGCCTGCTGGTTCAAGTGGTAGGGCTCTCGCGTTTAGAATGCGAAATAATTGGTTCGACACCCGGAACTTGCAAGTTTTTTTAAATTTACTTTTTTTTGGATTAGTTAATTTTTTTTGCCATGCTTTGGGTTAGTTTTTGTTGGTTGCACCCCGCAGCCAGTGGAATAAAATGCGTGAAGTGAAAAAACGTAAACAACATTCACGGGCGGGGCTAGTGTAACACACGTGCTTATCTAGCCAATAAGGCGGCGTTATTTAACTGGGGTTCTGTAACGCGGAGGCTTCCTAAATACGCTAACCGTTTGAGCTATACAGCCTGTCAATATGATCAAAATATCAATTTCCAAACCTCAGTGCCTCGAAAACAATAGGCTTTAGATCCACTGTGTGGGGTATAAAACTTTCAGAACTTTACATTGATTTTTGAAAATCGTAGAAATTTGGCATGTTACCCTTTTTTTATTACCCTTTACATACTCCCCTTTATTTAACCCCTAAGAAAAAACAGTAAAAATACATTCACTCAAAAACTCATGGTGAGTGACTTCTTCATTTTATTCGATAGAATGCCCTGTATATGTTTGGATTTTTAAGTTCTGCGTTATATTCTAAGCATCTAGATGGGGTAGCTTATAACACTCCACTTTTCTATCTCTGTTTTATTATTCTATACTCAAACATTAACTTCCGATTTAGCCGGAAGTATCAGAAACTCAAAAGATTCGTTATTTCCGGCTAAATATTATTGAACTTCGAAAGATAAATAATTAAAGCGTAATCCATTTTGTTGCACGTGAAGACGTTTAGGTTAGAATTGCATGTAAATCGTTAATTTTCAAAGGTAAATAGTTTGAAAAAAATTAATTTAGGCGCCTAAAATAGCATTATATTTAAAAAATTAGTTTTGGCTCTTCGTGACTTCCCTAGCAACCCGGTACCTTCAGTATTTCTTCCGGCTTGCTGTTAATTTGAAACATTTAAGCCTATTTCGCCGACGAGTACTATTTATGAAATAATGGGACGTTTTCAGGCTTTCGGGACACTCTATATAACGTCTGTAATAAGTAGCAACATGATTTTTTGCGGAACCCCGTAAATTCGATATTGCTTTCTGATGTTAGAAGAAATCGAAGACCTCGTATATTGTTATGTTCTAAGCTACTTTGTTTATAAGATACGGGGTGTAAAAAAATTGTTCAGTTGTCAAAAATATGTTGAAAATGCTTAAATGGAAACATTACATTTTGCCATAAAAATATGTATTTCACATATTTCACCTCTACCAGTGGCGTACATATAATGAACTAACCGTTTTTCAAGATTTTACAAGCGCTTCTGCTTTAGGAACGTTTCTGTATGTCCTAATCGTATCTTAGAACCTACACGTAAGATATAGATGTGCAGTAAGATAGTTTTTGTCAAATCATAGGAGATCACCTTAAAGCAAAAGGAGTTTTAAAATATTGAAAAACAGTCTCCTTCAGGTTAGCTCTATCCATGCACGCCACTGGTAGATCGTAAGTGAAATACGTCTTCTTATTCAATACTAACTTGTAAGGAAATGTAATGTTTTAATTTTGAATATTTTCAAGACATTTTAGAAAAATTAATATATTTTTAACACCCTGTATCTTATAAACAAATGAGCCTAGGGCATAAGTAAGGGCAGAGTTATATATTTATTTATACCGTGGTAAGGGTGGCTCGAATTCGAGTCTATGTATGGGGATCTCGAAAACCGTAAGAGATACTGCGTCGGTCAAATTAGAGCAAAATTGTGCATTTAGGTATCTAATATTATTATGCCGTTTAGAAAGTATTTGAAAAATCGTTTAAATTTTTTCCTGGGCTTATTTAAAAAGGGATTTTAAATTGAATTGCACTTTTTTATTACCGGAAAAAGTCCGCTCTATCCAATGGTGGTATCCAGTTTGGAATCCGACGTTTCGTCTTCAAGGGGTCTTCATCAACTTTCTTTTTTTAAATACGAAGTTTAATTTTTTTTGCATTTTTTATGATATTGTGGTTATTAATTTGAATATGTGTTTTTAATTTTTTTTATTCTTTCTTTTATTTTTATGTTTTTTTTAATTACTTATTTTGCTTTGGCGTTATTTTAAATAGTTTAAGTTACTTTCGAAATTTTTATATTCCATAAAAATATTTTATTTGGTCTTAAGTAAGTGGAAAATTAAGGTCATTATTTTTAATAAAAATAAAAATAGCAAAATTAAATTAACATGTTCGTTTACTTTTAACTCAAAAATAAATATTTAAAAAAAATAAATGAAAATAAAAAGTAAAAAAAATTAAAAATTAAACCACATATTCATATTAATAACGCCAATATCATCAACGATAAAATAATTAAAGTTCGTATTTAAAAAAAGAAAGTTGATGGTGACCCTCCTGAAGAAGAAACGTCGGATTCCAAACTATATACCACCATTGAATAGAGCAAAAAAAATGGCAACGCATAAGTGCAATACAATTTGAAATCCGTTTTAAATAAGCCCAGAAAAAAAAATAAAACGATTTTTCAGTATTTTGTTTTTTTTTTCGATATCTTCGAAATACTCGGAATTCTAGAACTTTCTAAGCGGCATATTGTCAGGCAGCTAAATGCGCAATTTTGCCCTAATTAGACCGATACTGCATCTCTTACGGTTTTCGAGTTCCCCCATACATAGACTCGAATTCGAGCCACCCTGTACTTATTTGGAGTTTTCGCTAAGGAATCTGGTGTTCAAAAATTTGTGCGATAAAGTACGTTATCAAGGTGATTATAAAAGCTAGAAAAAATGATTCAAGAAAAAGGTATACCGAAGCTTAGATGTACTAACATTACATTCAAACTAAACAGTATATTTATTTCAAAAAGTTGAGGCTTTATTCTTTAAATTGGACACCGTCTCTTAGAGTTAAAAATGCCAATTAAAAACAGTTTAATTTATACCGTGGTAAGAGTGGCTCGAATTCGAGTCTATGTATGGGGATCTCGAAAACCGTAAGAGATACTGCGTCGGTCAAATTAGAGCAAAATTGCGCATTTAGGTATCTAATATTATGCCGTTTAGAAAGTTTTTGAAAAATCGTTTCAATTTTTTCCTGGGCTTATTTAAAAAGGGATTTTAAATTGAATTGCACTTTTTTATTGCCGGAAAAAATCCGCTCTATCCAATGGTGGTATCCAGTTTGGAATCCGACGTTTCGTCTTCAAGGGGTCATCATCAACTTTCTTTTTTTAAATACGAAGTTTAATTTTTTTTGCATTTTTTATGATATTGGGGTTATTGATATGAATATGGGTTTTTAATTTTTTTTATTCTTTCTTTTATTTTCATGTTTTTTTTTAATTACTTATTTTGCTTTGGCGTTATTTTAAATAGTTTAAGTTACTTTCGAAATTTGTATATTCCATAAAAATATTTTATTTGGTTTTAAGTAAGTGAAAAATTAAGGTCATTATTTTTAATAAACATAAAAATAGCAAAATTGAATAAACATGTTCGTTTACTTTTAACTCCAAAATAAATATTAAAAAAAAAATGAAAATAAAAAGTAAAAAAAAATAAAAATAAAACCACATATTCATATTAATAACGCCAATATCATCAACGATAAAATAATTAAAGTTCGTACTTAAAAAAAGAAAGTTGATGGTGACCCTCCTGAAGAAGAAACGTCGGATTCCAAACTATATACCACCATTGAATAGAGCAGAAAAAATGGCAACACATAAGTGCAATACAATTTGAAATCCGTTTTAAATAAGCCCAGAAAAAAAAATAAAACGATTTTTCAGTATTTTGTTTTTTTTTTCGATATCTTCGAAATACTCGGAATTCTAGAACTTTCTAAGCGGCATATTGTCAGGCAGCTAAATGCGCAATTTTGCCCTAATTAGACCGATACTGCATCTCTTACGGTTTTCGAGTTCCCCATACATAGACTCGAATTCGAGCCACCCTGTACTTATTTGCGGTTTTCGCTAAGGAATCTGGTGTTCAAAATTTGTGCGATAAAGTACGTTATCAAGGTGATTATAAAAGCTAGAAAAAATGATTCAAGAAAAAGGTATACCGAAGCTTAGATGTACTAACATTACATTCAAACTAAACAGTATATTTATTTCAAAAAGTTGAGGCTTTATTCTTTAAATTGGACACCCTCTCTAAGAGTTAAAAATGCCAATTAAAAACAGTTTAATTTGAATAAAAAATCCGACAGTTAATAGGGTGTTTCATTTAAAAAATTAAATGCCACTGTAAGACCTTGAAAAGTAATTGTTTCTAAAGTTTGAAACCCCAGCCTAGACAGCAATGGAATCTAAGGCAGTCCAATGGACGTCTAAATAAAATGCTCACGGCCACTCTGTATATAAACGAAATTTGAATTTTACAAAAAATAGATTTTTCATAGTGCCTCCTGTTCAAAGTGGGCTGCCCTGTATACACATATGACATTTTAATAAGGGGCTTCGGTGTGGAGACCTTGCCAGATTTAGACCCAAGGGCGTAGATAACTTTCTTTTCTGGGAAAATATTAATTAATTAATTATTAATATTTCTAATAACATACAAGAAGAACTGGTCCGAGTCGGCACAGTAACGATCAGTGACGTACGTGAGGAACATTTTGTTTAAAATTTTCGATAGTAGCTAGTAGAAAATACGAGCGCATGTCACGCAGTCACGAGTGCATTCGCTTTTCTAAATTCTATTGTTTAGAGAATTGTAATATATTTAAAGCATCGGGGGGGGGGGGAGTATGTTGGTAAATAATCCCTATCCCCCCCCTCCCCCCCGATATCTTCGCCCTTGGATGGACAATTGGAAAATATTTTTAATTATTATTATTGTAGTAATGCCAATTTAATCTTTAATTCTTACTTATATTATAGACGACTCAAATGTGGCAGACAAATATGAACGTATTAAAGAAGATATCAAACATAATGGTAATAGTAAAGCGGAACTAGGCAAAAGAGAAATTGATGATAAAGAAGTTAGTGAGAGCAAGAAAAGAGAAATTATAAATGCGAACTTAAAAAATGTTGAGATAATCAATAAAGACTACGATAAAACACGGAAACACGGCGGAAATTACATGAAGGCAAACGAACAAAACACTGATAATAAAGAAGCGATAGAAGATCACAAAGACGAAATCGAAAGTAGAGAAGTGGAAACCGATAGCGAAAAGGAGGCGACAGAGAACATTAAGAAAAAAGGAAACGTAGAAATTATAAATCAAAACTATGACAAAACCAAAAAACACGGCGGTAATTACAGAAGAAAACAAGAAGAAGCGGATGATACCGACGTTGTCGACGATGATAATGCGGATGAGAACACGAAAGATGGCAACGACGAAAATAAACAAGCATCAGATGGTGGTAAGATTTTTGAACAATTAAAATCAGATATCAAATAGGCTATAATGAAAACTTGGTTTTCAATGTACCGGATGCTCCTGTAATTTATATTATAATATACTTCATGACTCAAATTAAGACACTAATTTTAAACTATCATTCTAATTGCTAATTTTGCATGTTGAGCTACATAGAAGGCCCATTTTCACCGTATATTATTAAACAATTTTTTTGAGAAGTGGTATTGTCAGATCTATCCAAAACTGATATCAAATTTTTTGTTTCAAGTAGAACACCCCCTAGCCGGAGTGTTAAAATTTTGCTAACTTTAATATTAGGATTATAATTTTCAATTTAACGAAATTTCAATAAATTTATAGAATTATAATGTCCCCAAATTAATAAATATTATAACACATTATAAACCAACGCTGATGTCTGAGACTTTAAACGAGTTTTTATTTATTCGTAGGGAGGAACAAAAAATTGGCCGTCGATATAGTCAACTCGCATTTTGACAAAACAAAGAAACATGGAGGAAACTATAAGTCCGAGGAAGATGCTGTGATTGACGATCTACTCGAGAACAATGCGAAAGCTGAAGAAACTCAGCAAGATCAAAGCGCCGATTACAGCAGATCAGGCAAAAGGAAACACAAAACTAAAAAAGTGGCCGCAGATACAGCTGACACGTCCACTAACAATGAAAAAGACGCAAATATACAAACAGAAAACGAGCAGACGCAACAGATAAGAAGACGAAATAGAATAAGATTAAGACCGACCAGTACCACCGAGAGATCCGGAGTAGTCCCTAGGCTTTCCGACATTGTTCCCAAACCCGATCATTTTTATTCTGATCCCCATTTACCTGAGCAAGTGAACAAATTGGGATCAGACAAAATTTCGGTGAAATTGGCTTCCGAAGAATTAGATCAAGTCGCTACTGCGGGAGACATTATCGAAGAAACGCAAAAGCCCAAAGGGAGGAGGAATAATCTCAGAAGAAGAGATTCGACCAGGGAACATAATTCAAGAAAAAACCAAAGTGATGCAGCAGCGCAAAGAAGGATGGACTCCAAGGATGAATCCACGTCTACGAAAAAGCCGCTGTTTATAAAGGATCCTAGTAAGAGGTTGTATTTTTACGCACCAGTATAATAGGCTATATAAATATGTTTATGTAAATATGTGATGTAAAATAAAGTTTTTATTGTTACCAACGAAAAATATCGTGTGTTTTGTTTTGTTACCCAAAATATGCATCATACAATCATTATATAAGACTATAAAGACTGCAAAATTTTGATATTGGTGGCATGCAGTGGGATTATTTATTTATTTCTCTGACATGTTTGGTTTATGTAAGACTAATAACACGTTTAAAAATCATTAATTGTTTAATAAATTATTACTAGTACTAGCAGCAATGGTTCTGGATTATTTCTAATTAATTAAAATATATTTCTAAAGCACTTTTGAAAATGAGAAAAAACTACATAATATAACGTGGCTAGAAAGCGCCTTATATCACACGCATGTTGAAACATTTTTAACACACGTGTTGAAATTACTTTTCAACACGAGTAGATGGCGGATGAGGTCAATTTGACAGTATTTAAAAAGCGCTTTTGGTGTAATTTTCATAAGTGGTAGCAAGAAAAATAGTATACAGGGTGTGTGTTTATATTTTGACACCTATTTAGTTGAAGTTATATCAAAACATGGTAAATACAAAAGTTGTAGGGATCGTCCAGAACCGCCAGGATTTCCTGTAAAATTAAACAAACGAACATCGTAGATTAGAAAGAATATATAACTTAAAATAAAACCTGTAGGTGGATGCCAAAATATATGTTACATTACTAGTGTGAAAGAACGTTTTTAACCTCAAATGAAGAAAAATAAAAAAAATTGCTAATTTTTATTAAAAAAAAAACAGATGTTTAAAAAGAAGAACGTTTTTCTTGAAACAAAGAACATACAACAGTTAAAATAAAATATATTTTTATTATTACCAGATTCTGGACTGCACGCTTTAAATAAGTTAGTTAAAATAGTCAAATAATGACAGAAAAAAAATTATTACATATTTTACAATATACATATACAAATAAGTTTAAGAAAAAACTAAGCAACTGAGAATTAAAAGCTATCTAAAAACATAATTTTCGAGAAAAAATAAAAACATTTTTTTGACCCAGAAATCGATGTTTTACATTTTTCTTGCAAAGTACATTTTCCCGACATTTTCAATGTGTTTAGAAAGTTTTTCAATTCGAAATTCCCCATCGAACTGTCTTCTTCTGTCTGTCTCAGTTTTTTCGATCCTCGGGGCTATTTCGACATTAACACGATTCTCGTCAATTTCAAAGGATCCGGAAGACCGTTAAAAGGTATGTGTCCAGAAATTTTCATTCATATTCTTTAATCTTTTCGACAGTTTTCATGCAACAAAGCGAAATTTTGAAAAATAGCACAGTTGACGTAATAACTTGAAAACGGAAAATCGGATCGACAAAGGTCCGTCGACTGCCCCCCAAGTGTTGCCCAAAAATGTGAGGCTGGCGGCACTTCTCTCACATTCTGCTTCAAAAGAAGCCAGGAGAGAAGAAATGTCACAAAGACTTGGTCATTTGATTGGTGATGCGAATGACTGGCTTGACATAGTTAATAGTTACTGCACAAAAGATAATGCACCAACAGAGCATGCCTATGGGCTAGATATTTTAAATGAGTCAAATCATATTGACAAAATGGCTGATACAGTAAGGAAAATGAGAGCGGCGCGGAAAAACTCTTTAAAAACTTTTCAAGAAAAGATTGTCATGTCCATGAACTATCTGAAAAAAAATATTCAACCGATTTGAAGAAAGATTTGAATATGTTGTTGGCTAGGTATCCTGCAATATACTTTAGGGTATCATAAGTCATTTCCTGATAAGATGAAGCACCACCATCAGGATTTTCTGGAGAAGCTGATGGTGTAGGGGAGAGTGGGGCAAGTTGACGACCTTAAGGGGAATGACGTATAAATATATTGTAAGATAATCCAATTTATTTTAAATATGAGAATTTAAACACATTAGTATGTTAATAATCAAACGTATATTTCAAAACTTAGATCAAAATGCGCGCATATAAAATAGCAGAACATAACAAAAAGCGTAACATTTCTTACAACTTGCCCCATAGTGGGGTAACATGACGAACATATAGGGGCAAGATAACTAATTATTACAAAAGTCACAAACAAATTCAATTTCTCCATTAAATTGACTACATAACTCATGCCACCACTTTTTACATCTACTACACATTATCCAGTCGTCAATAGGGGGGGTCTTGATATTGCTCCATACAACCAGGGCAGAAAATCTCAAGCTCTGGTTCTACCGTTTTTGATGCTTTCACACTATCCATAAAAACCGAACGCTTAACTTGTTTCTTGCCTTTAAGATTTTTGACCAATTGTTTTCTGTAGTTTTCTTCGAGCTCCTCTTTATTGGGAGTAGACGTTAAAATTGTCGCCTTCTGACGACGTCTCTGGCTAAATATTACAATATTCAATATTACATACATTTATCAGGAACAAGTTGACGAATTCGTCATCTTGCCCGCGCCAACATGCCCCGTTATAACCTAAACGTTATTTTAGAAAAAAAAACAATAAGCAAACACATATTATGTTTTATTTATTGAAAGGTTTACACCTTAGGGTCTATAAATACGATATAAATATGTATCTAAATAAACTTACCTTTTTTTTTTGTTGGTAAACCTTATTTAAACTACGAAAATATTAGAACCACAATAGCGTAATTTGTCAACGTGTTGCTAAGAGCGAACTAATAACACTGGTACCTACGTTCAGCTTGCAAATATTACAAGGTCGTCGGGTTATAGACCTACTGCACCTATGGTTAAAATTGAAAATATTTTTTCCTAGAAGATAACCGGAATTCGTCATTTTACCCCGTCCGTTAACTTGCCCCACTCTCCCCTACTATGAATTCGTCTGAAGTCAGATTTTCAATATTGACCTTACTGCCTAATATTTCATACTTCTTGCTCAGCATAATCATTCTTATGCAATAAATGCAGGTAATGGACTAGAATGTACCAGTTCCATCTCTACTATGGATTTTGAAGAAAATTTTTTTGATGCTATCTTAGTTGAAACGATGTCTGCAAATGCATGTATTTGCAGACATCCTTTCAATCAAGATAGTCTCAAAAATGTCTTCTTTCAAATCCACAGTAGAAGTGGATCTGATGTGCATTCTAGTCCATTATCTGCATTTATCGCATAAGAATGATTATGTTGAGCAAAAAATATGGTATTTTAGAAAGTAAGGTCTATACTGAAGATTTGACCCAGAGGAATTCATAGTACACCGCTACATCAGCTTTACCAGAAAATACTGATGGTGGTGCTTCGTCTTATCAGGAAATGACCCATGATATCCTAGAGTATATTGCAGGACACCCAGCCAATAAACACAACCATACACAACTAAACCTAGGTGAGATGGCATACGAAATAAAGGAAGACCACAACAGTTACCATATGACGGACTAATAAGAAAAAAAGAGAATTGGCTGGAACGAGTCAAAAAATGGAATAGTTGTTTTGAAATCCACCGTGGCGAACCATTTCGAAAAGGAACAAGTATAGTTTCTAATTTGACCAAAAAAATAATTCATGAAGGATAATTCTTACTCTTTAAATATAATTAAAGACATTTGTAAATTAAGAGCAATAAACAATAATTCGAATCAATTATAGAAATTTAAAATTTAGAGAAGAGAAAAAAAGGAAATTAAGTGTCTCAGTTTCTGACTGCAGTAGAAAAAAATAAAAACAAATTGAAGAAAATAGTTAATTTTTATTTTCGGTTTGTGTTACATACTTTTAAATGAAAATAATATTTTTGTGCTACCTATTATGCTATTCTTTATAAAAAAGAGGTAAATTTTTCATCATTGATAGTCATCGTTTTACGATTGTGTAAAAACGATTTGCTAACGCCCCATAAAGCCGAAAATTTTATCTGAACGTGCTCCTGGTGTTTTTTTATCGGTCCCTCTACGGAAATTACTCCATTTATTTAATAACTATAGCAAAACCGATTTGTATGACCCAAGTGATGATATATAGTAAAGAAATCTTAAAGAACATATATTACCCTTCATTATATAACTAATCGGCAGCTATTCAGTCAAAGTAGTCTACAAAATGCAATGTTAGAAACAATATCGAAAGAAGTCGTATTTAAATGAGTACAATTCGTGGGATTCTGGACACGCGTCTACGTCACGACTATTCACTGTACAGCAGCCATCGGCAGACACTTTCACGTCCATTTGACCATCCTATCCTATTTATAATCATTGCCTCGAACCCACAATCTGCCTTCTCCCAGAAAAAAAAACGATTCAAACCATCGAAGTGGGGTTAAGGTACGGTGTCTAAGGCGTGACTACGGCCGCCGCGACCGGCCGCGGCGGCTGGCCGCGCCACTGTTAATCTGGTGATACTGTTGTACTGGTGTCCAAGAGGCGGCAGTCGCAGGCGGCTGCATTTGAGCCGCGGTCGGACTGCTCGGAGAGCAGTGCAGTCGCGGCCGCCAGCGATTCGTTTCCGCCCGAAATAAGCCGAAATTGTACCGGCAATCATTTCTCGCAATTTCGCAGTTAAGCTGCGTATCCACCAAGCGGGCAAAATATTTGTGATTGTTAGCAAATATTTGCAAACTCAATATTTGTTTGGTGGAGACGTATATCACGTGTATTCACAAAGGTTTGCAATCATTTGGTCGCGTTTCGGGCGGTGTCGGTACATCAAAGGGATTTATTGTTTGTGTGTGCGCTTTGCTTTTTTGGTCAACAATAGAATTGCAAACAGTTACAAACGTTTGCATCCCAATGATTTTTTGGTGGATACACACCTTTACAATCACAATGTACGGAAATATATTTTCCTATGATGATGAAGAGCGACTAATTGAGAAGATTCGGAATAATCCTTCACTTTTTCTATTTTGAAATAGCGAACTACATTTACACCTTTTCTTACTCGCAATTATCGCGATTTTGAAATAGCAAACTACATTTTTACGCCTTTTCTTACTCGCAACTACAATTAACTCGTCCTTCTCCTCTTTTTCTAGTAAGCACTGAATAATTGCATTATTGTTTATCACACACGCTTGCACTTATGCATCCACCATGTTTGAATGTTTAATCGCAACTGCAGATGGATAACCGCCAGCCGCGACGATTGGTCGCGTCTTGAACACCATCAGGACCCCGGCGTCCATAGGCAGCCGCTTAACACCGCGACCAGCCGCCGCGATTAATCGCGCCTTGGGCACCGTACCTTAAGCCATCGAAGTGGGGTAGCCGGACTGAGAAAGCTTCCTCAGCACTTTTCTATAATTTGCACTGTTAAAAGCCTAATAGAACACTGTTTTCCAAGTATTAAAAACCTCGTGCCAAAAACTACATTAATTTGATTCCTCGCCAATTTTTGCATACATATTGCACATCGGCCTGGCATACCAAATCCGTAAAAACGCATATTTTTGTCCTGCTTGCCAGTTATTTTAAAAATCAAAAAGCAGTGGTGACTGTTGACTATAGAAGCATGGCCAACGGTTCCCAAATTTCTTGGTAAAAACCATAACCCAAAAATAGGGAATTCCATTTCTTCTTGGGTTGAGTCAACACGCATTTTGTACCGGCTCCTTTGTTGCCAATTTGGGTGAACCTGTTCAGTGACGGTTGTTTCTCCCCGAGGAAGAATCGGGGGTCCTAGCCAGAAGAAATTCACATTTCTGTCTGTGCCTGCAAAGGTCCAGCTTATAGCTACCATTTTACGTGCTCGACACCTTGAAGGGTAAAAAATATAGTGCCATTGAGCCAAGATTCCTGCCAGCACACTTTTTTCACTGCCGGAAAATAGAGGGGCATTTTTTACACATCGAAGTACTGCAGGAGGGGGATGAAATGGAACAGTGGACTGGGGTCAGATGCCCTTAGTTGGCGGTTCGAAATATCTCAAACCAAGATTCTGGGTGCATGGCGTCCAGCGAAACCCACACGTAAAGCAGCAGGATAACCTAAAATACTTATTTTTGCAACGGAGCCTCGGATCGAAAATGTGACAAGCGATGACCCCGTAACGGGTTCACCAGGGGGGGGGGGAGGGAATTCGAATCTAGGACTGATTTTCAAATGACAATTTTCCGAAAGACAGTTGTTCGAAGGACAGTTTTTCGAATGGACAATTATTCGAATGGATAATTATTCGAACGGATAGTTTTTCGAAAAGACAAATATTCGAAAGGACTGTTTTTCGAAAATATTAAATTAGAGAAAACATAAAGATAATTTTGTTATGACAGGCGTATAGGCGACTATAATATAAATGTTAATAGGTATTATTAGGGCTTTGCATGGCCCTCCGCTCGCTTCGCTCGCTACGGGGCTCATTCAACAATAACTAACCAAGTGCTAACCCAAACTAACCCAAGACTAACCCAAAATTAGGAAAAAAAGGTAAATTAATAAAAAACAATAAACATAACATCTGTCGCGACCGACGGGAATCGAACCCGCAGCGCCGAAATGACAGGTAAGAACGCTGCCTTCTACACCATCGTTGCAGAAATTTTGCTAAAACGGTAAACGGGAATAACCTTGGTGCGCTATTTCGCAACAAAAAACTCTATAACCGCAGCAGTTGCTCTTGCTGTACAAAGCGCAAATAAGACCGTGCTTAGAATATTGCTCACATATCTGGGGTGCCGCACCAAAGCATACCCTAAAGCTGCTGGATTCCATTCAGAAGAGGGCTGTGAGTCTCGTCGGTGATCCGGAGTTGACCCGGAATCTGGATAGTCTGGAACATCGCAGACATGTGGCCGAGATGTCTCTGTTTTACAGATACTTTCACGGCAGATGTTCCCAGGATTTGGCCCGCATAATCCCGCCCCTGGCAACTCCTGTCAGACAGTCCCGACAGACGGCAGGAGCGCACCAGTTCGTCGTACAACTAGAAACACCTAGAACATCGCTTTACCAGAGCTCCTTTGTCTGGCGCACTGCATCACTGTGGAACTCACTTCCAGGACATCTGTTTCCCACTAATTACGACCTACAAATATTCAAGAACCGTGTCAATCAACATCTTCGCACACACACCGCTCGTCGAGCGCCATAGGATCTCCCTTTAGTGTGTGTGCCACTGCCATAAAAAAAAAACTAGAATTAAAGATTCGAAAAATTGTCGATTCGAAGAATTGTCTTTTCGAAGAACTGTCCATTCGAAGAAATGTCGTTCGAAGAACTGTCGTTCGAATAATTGTCATTCGAAAAACAATCCGGATTCAGGGAATTCTATCCCTTTTAAAACACTTAAGAAATTGTTCGGAAAGTTAATAAAAGTATTGTATAACGAAATAAGAAAAAAAAATAAAGAAACAAAAGTTCAGCTACGAGGTCGGGATGGCAAAAATGGAAAGTATGAAAAAAAAAACAAACATATTTGACAAAATGGGAAAGATTGAAAAAGACGTAAAATAATGCGCGGAAAGTTAATAAAAGTATTATAAAACGAAATAAGACAAAAATATAAAAAAAAATCAAAAAACAAAAGATCAAGATTAAGTAAGATTAAGTAAGTTAATAAAAGCATTATAAAACCCAAAAAGAAAAAAAAATAATAAAAAAAAGAAAAAATTGTTCGGAAAGTTAATAAGACTATTATAAAACGAAATAAAGAAAAAAAAATATTAAAAAAACAGTTAGACAAACGCGGTTTCCGGCGAAAAAAATTTGGAAAAAAAGGAACAAAAAATATTTTAAAAAGGTGTCGATGCAAAATTGAGAAAAGAAACTAAATTCCTTACATCTCTTTCAGAAGTTTCACTTCAGCTGCGTACTTAAAGGTGATGAAAATAATTTTTTCGGCAACCGTCCGGGAAGTACCTACTTCCCGGACGCTTTTTCTTTGAGAAAGTAGCATTTTTCCGGCCTAGTCCGGGAAGTGCGTACCTCCCGGACTAGGCCGGGAATAATCACATCATTGTTGTATGAAAATCTTGGTAGGTATGGTTTTGATAAATGCAGTTGATCATTACCATAGCAGCGAAATAACGACTGACACCTATTTGACAAGAAATTAGTTGAATCCCTTCAATATTAGCAATTGCTCGAATTTCAATATAAATATTAATATAAATAAGAATTAGAACGTTTCTGTTAGTACCTATCTTCTGTTCGAATTTCAATGGAATGTTCGAAATTTTGTTCTACAAAGAAAAATAATAAAGAAATGTGTTTCATTGATTCGTTATTCTACACGGTTGCCGAAAAAATAGTGTACGCAACACGTCCGAAAATAGTTTTTTTGAACTCGCCTACGGCTCGTCCTAGAATTTTGTCTACTCATCCAAAAAAACAGTATTTTCCGAACTTGTTACGTAAATTACTATTTTATTAGTCCTATAGTAATTTAAAAGTTATTATCAGATAAATTGAAATTTTTGTTGAAGTAGTGTAATAATAGGGAATAGACCATTATTCCAAGGTAAATCTAGTAGACGTAGCCGCTGCAATTGGCTTAAAAAATGTATCTACGGGAGACATGCCATATTAAGCTGAGAGGGATAATATTATTATTATTACTATCAATAGGGCGAAGAGGAAAAGAAATATCTAATGTAGAATACAAGAAAAAAATATTTAAGAAAAAACATTACAAATTTAAAGTGTATTAGATTTGGCTTTGGCCCATTTCTATATGAATTGAAATTGTCCGGAATCCGCAAAGAAGTTAATGTTTCAATTCCGTCCTGGTTAATATCAGCCAATAAGAATACTCTATTCTCGTTCCGATCCAGTGCGGATTCGTTTCCGATAATAAAAATAAAATAAATACATTATGAAATTAGCTAATTGTGACTTTCATCTAACATGCAATTTTTAACGACTTTTTTGTTGTGACACTTATAAAATATTTACAACGCGCAATACGATTAAACCACAGTGTGAAACCTTGGGTTTGCATAATTTACATACTAAAACTTACTGTTTTTACCTCAACGCGTACTTTACTAACAGAAAATGATCAAATTAACCTATCTTACTCTAGCTATACCACACCTATTTATACCTAAAAATCATCCCTTCCGTGCTACCTAACTCAAAACCAATCCCTCCATTTTCCTTAGATACCATTACCAATTCCACAATGTGGGCTATAAGCGTTGTTAGGAAACCGGTAGGTGTGGCATGGTAGGATGGGAAAGGATACGCTAGAGGTAAACATACGCGTAGTTAAAGTAAAGATAACTCAGTTGAGTAAAACTAACAGCTGATATCTATAAATTAGGTTTATTGTAAAACCGCTACTGCAAAATCTTGAAAGGCATATTACGCCACGAGAATTTGGATCGCCTTGAATTGAAGCATGATGCATTTTCGGACCAATCAAAACAATCGGATTCCATGCGTGCGCACTTCGCTTCATCAGAGTTATTCATGTCTTTACGGTCCAATGAATTGCACTCAAGAGGTCTCGTGGTGCAGTGTTCATATTCTGTAATTGTGATAAGAACGGCCCGGGTTCGATTCCTGGCTAGAGACGATTTATTTTTTTTAAGGTTATGTTTGTTTCTTTTTGTAAATTTGGGCTAGTTTTGTTTGGTTGCTCCCCGTAGCGAGCGAGCGAACATAATTCTGGAATCCGATTATTCTGCTTAGTCCGAGAATGCATTTGCTTCCATTCAGGGCAATCCAAATTCTCGCTATTACGCCATAAACAACCAATATTTATGCATCTGCTGCTTAGTCTTCCCCCTTAATATGTATCTATGGTTTAGTTCATTACAACGTCTTGTCTCTTTCAGACTCTTTCGACGATGTAAACACAACCTAAGCATAATGGACACTTTACCGCAATGGAAACGGCGGCCGTCGTTACACCACGAAATGTTCGATCCTAAATGGGGATTGGACGACGCCGACGATTTTCACGACGTCGAATCGACCGTTAGGCCAAGGCTAAGGCTGACGTCCGTCAGGTGGCCCACTGTGCAGAAAGAAATGGTGGTGGCCGAACAGAGTGGGGATGACCAATCGGGGACCAGTAAGTATTCGAATTTGAACACCACTTTTCAAAACAAGAAAGAAAGACAGATTAGATTCTTAAAATGGTGGCTGGGAGCCAATATGGAGTGACATATTATTTTAAAGATCTTTTTACCCTTAATTCGTCCCCAGTTTTGAGTCGGTGAATTTAGCCGTGTGTAGATGGTGGCCATTCGTAGTAATTCTCTTTTAAAATTGACCAAACACCATTTCTTAGATGATAGTAGAAACCGCCGAGAGACTCCTGTGAAAGGCATCATCTGATCGTCAATTGCTACAGTGAGAGATAAACAACCTTTTTTTTACTCTCCCTAACTTATCGGCCTTCCTGTAATTTTCAGGAAGTTCATTACCAATAGTGACTTTTAGGTGACTCCTAATAGCAAAATATCTAAGTCGAGTCATGCTCTTTCATATAGATTCGACGCGGGTTGTTCTGGCCCAAAAAAATTTGATTCATGGATAGCGGAAACATGAAATTATTGATCCTAAAAACTTTTTCATTTCCTTTAAAGTAAAGTTCAAAGCTTTGTCATGTTCTGCCATGACTCTTATATTTGTGTAGTTGCATATATTTTCAAAATCTTCATCTTCAACAAAAATATTTAGGCAATCCTTAATTGTCCAGTACTCTTGGAGTAAACATTCGTCGACTAAAGACTCGTTCTCAAACGTATGCCCAGCAAACCTAAACAGTATTAAAATTAATAAATCCTGTCTAAACTTGAATGGAACGAAATGACCTACCTGTCTGTTTTATCCCATTATTCTTTGCTTCTTTGGTGCAGCAAGCATATTTTAATTTCACTTACGGGCATGTCAAATTCAGGATCTGAATCTGCATCACTGGGTAATTCGGGAACATCAGGTTATTCATGGTCGTCAACAAAGTAGTCTGGCTGATCATTTTCGGCTCATTTTCATCGTCTAATAACCCTTCAAATTCAGATAGATCTGCTTCTAACAATTGCAAAATACGGTTATGAGCCTTTCCAGGATTTAAATATTGATACTGCCAAATAGTGCTAAAATAAGGTATTTAAATAAAATTATTAAAATATGAGGTTATGTTAAAAAAAAATAGGGGCCAAATCCCGATGTCCATTTAAATGGCCATATCAAATTTACATGCAGAAAGCTATTATTTTGGTCATTGGGTGGCTATTTTTATAGAATATTCTGCTAAGAACACTAGCTTTCCACAATTTTACCTTTAATATAATTAAAATTAACTAAAACCAACACAACTTACCGTTTAAAATTGCACACAGACACTTTTTATGACCCGAAACCCTTTTATCTGATCCAGATCTGTCCCTAGCAAGTGTCGTAACCTGCCTTTTTATTTGGTCGAGATGGCATTTATTTTTGCGAGCGGTTACAAAAATTGAACTATAGGGAGCTTTTTAGGCAGGCGACAAGTTAATTAGTTTTATGGATTCGCTTCGCCTTTTTAATCAGAAGTGTTATCGGCGCTCTGCGGGTTGGTCGATGAAGAAAGACTGCTAGGTTATCATAAATGCGATTTATTACACATGGCAGAGATAGATCTATAAATCCTAACAAACATTACTGGTTCAATATTAGATGGCAAATGGCATATAGTCACTTATAGTAGAAAGTCTATCGTTCAATTGTTAGATGATTTATACAGGTACATAGTCTAATCAGTCACTGAGTTATAAAGTTATTTGAATACACTTGTCTACTTACATATGGTCAATGCAATCACTAAACGCATTCTTTGCGAACGAGCGGCCCTTCCGAATGTACGAAGTATTGCCCGGAACGGTAGTTAAAGATCGAAAGTAATTTACGAGATTTCTGAGAGTCAATTATTAGGCGGGTCAGTTATAGCCCTTTACTGGGACAGGTTTTATTAACATTTTGCTGTTAAATAAAACCACACTTTTTAGAAGAATGATTTATTTATTATTAACAATTATGAAATTAATTATCAATTATTAATTAAAATTAATTATTATTAAATTATAACACTTAAGGTTTATTATAAACATTAATAATACACT
>MU182517.1:112828-138159 GCA_016904865.1 Pissodes strobi | reverse complement strand
CATCTGCACAAATTTATGGTGAGAAATCCTAGGTATCCAGCCAGAGTGTTAGGTTTGCTGCGTCCGCCTATACCAACTTCCTCTTTGGTTAAAAATTCTGTTTTTACGATGGTATAAAAACTTTTAACAGGCTTCCTCTGAGCATCCGACTGTCAGCTAACAAAAGTACTTTTGAAAGGGGTGTTAAGACATTTCTGCTAAAAAAGGCATACTACTCTTTGGATGAATACTTCCAAGACCCTCTTGATCGAGAAATGCAAGTGTTGATGGCTAAAAAACCTTTTCTTTTTTTCTTTTTTCTTTTGTAAACTTTTCTTTGTACACTTGATTATTTGATAGTTATTTTCTTGAATGTTTACATTCTTTCTTGTATAATTTTACTCTGTGAGTGTGTTGTAACAAAAGACAATTGCGACTGTTATTTCTTACTTATTGTATCTATGTGTGTTTCATAATGAACAAAGAAAAAACCTAAGACGAATACTTATCTACTATAGATTAATACTATGACAAGGAATTTTAGTTTTAGTGCTTTGTTAATGACTTTGTAGTTAGAACAATAAAGCATATTGAGTTTGAGTACACAGAAGTTTCTCATGATTTCCTATGTTGTGTGTCCAAACACGAAAAATAACTTTTTCTACATATACGATAACAAACCAAAACTCTAACGTAACCTAACAAATAAAACATCGGGAGGGAATTTCGGCTATGTCAAAAATGACATTTCACTGCGCATGCCTGAAAAAGCGGGTTGTTAATTTTTGTGTCGTCTTTTGTAAATACCCGACGCGTTATCCACTCGCGAAGTTGCGGCTGCGTTTCGGGCGCTCGTAAATACCAGACGTATGGTGACGATACGTCTGGTATTTACTATACCAAATTACGCATTATTACAATATGGCTTCATGATTTAATCAATCTGGCGCAAGAGCTGTCGTGGTCGAGAGGATTAAATGGTTGGGTCTCACCTGGACGGCGCGGGTTCAAACCCAGTTGCTTTTTTTAATTTTTTTTAAGATTATGTTTCTAAACAGTTTTTTTTTCTTGATTTTGGGTATCTCTTGGGTTAGTTTGGGTTAGTTTTTCTCTTGATTTTGGGTATGTCTTGGGTTACGTTTGGGTTAGCACCTGGTTAGTTTCTTTCTCTTGAGCCCCCGTAGCGAGCGGTAGCGAGCGGAGGGCCATGCGAAAAGTGAAATATTACTAAAACTGACGCACTAGGGAGTCTTGTAAACAACTGACGCGTTAGGTTGACACGTCTGTTATTTACGAATGAACTTCGGAAGATGACGCGTCAGGTATTTACGAATATGCAATCCGCACGCGCTCTACGCCGTCGTTACATCCCTTTTGATGCAGCAGCGATCTCATAGAGGGCGCAGAGCTGAACAGAAAGAGAATACCACCGCTATCATTATATTGTAGAGCAGAACAGAAACCGAGAATGCCACCCCTATTCGTGGCATAAATATTCTATTTTGTGCGGACGAGCACTTCTGGCGTGTGGTCCACAAGCACATTATTTTTTTTTATTTAAAAATAGATGTCTGTACTTATTTCCAATTTTCTATTAAAACGGGGGTTAAATTGAGTTAGCTTTGACAATCTCAGCACCCTTTATCATTTAGGTGATTAATTTTTCGAGGATTTTTAACAAAAATTGCCAGATTATCTGTCACTTACATTTTTAACGTTCAATGTAATAATTGGAATTAAAAATATTAAAATCTAAACGTACTGACTTCTTAAAATATTTTTTTTAACTAAACATATATAATGCAGTTATTTATTTTACGTCATTTTCAATTATCGTCGAGTTACTATAATTCAGATTTTCAATGAGTAGTGTGCGATTCGTCAATTTGCTGAACATTGGCTTCGGCAATACTCACAGAAATGGCGCTAAGCTAGGAATGTTTATTATAATTTTAATATAAAAACATTTGAGGCTCTATTTTAATATTTAATATCCCTCTATAGCAATTAAACAATACGTGTTAGATTACTTCAAATAATTGGGCGTTAGTAAGTATAATAAATAGAATAAATTCTTTACATCAAATACGTTTATCTATTTAATAACAGTAAAATATTTTTCAGATTCAAAGCATTCAATTTTGCGCTGTGTATATGCATTTCTATACTGATTGAATATTCGGCTTTATTTTGATAGAAACGTGATATCATATGTAATTTTTATTTATTATTCTTAGTTGTTAAGGAAAGTTCTGGCTTTAAAACTGTTACTAATTCTGTTACATTTATTAAAGGATACGTTTCTTCACTTAAATGTTATTCGTGTTTTTTCCAAGATGCAGTAGTTAGTAGGAAAGAATAAAAAGGGCTTTAGAAAAATATTTTTTAAAGCTGTGCTTAATTTCCTTCTTTGCATTTTTAATTTCTACCACACGGTATTATGGTAGTGCCGACGGTATAATCACCTATTACGCTCTTTCTGTCCTTCTAATGGGCGCAAAACCTTCACTCCAGCTAAGAAGGAACTGGGAGTGAATAATCCCAAATCGAAAGAAAAATTTTAATTTTGAGAATTTAAAATTAGATATTGAATGAATTAACGTATGTCAATGCGTAGGATAAAACGAGTTGTCGCCGAGCGTATAAATTAGGCCCTAGCTCAAATGCCAGAGAGTAGAGGGTGGGCTGATTTATTTAAGGCGCCACGGGCTTGTAGACAGCACAAGCGAGCAATACCCCAAAGTTGAAATATGGAACTCGTTTTAGCTTAAGCTTCGCGACAAAATAAATGAATACCAAAAATTTGCTATTTATTTCTATCAAGAAAACCGATCAATAAGACAACAAAAACAAGTTAGAAGATTAGATCAGATATGCCGGCAATTTATCAGTATTAATAATGAAAAAATAATTACCCAAAAATTAATCAAAAATCAAAGTCGGTGATAAGCAAGTACCCAAATTAACCGAAAAAACTAAAGTCGGTGAGAAACAAATACTCAAAAATTAATCAAAAATAACTAAAGTAAGTGATAAACAAATACTCGAATATTAATCAAAAGTAAATCAAGGACGTTTCAATTATTGAGCGCAACTAATAAAAAAACAGATACTTACTGTAGCAGGCCTTTTCCTTTGGAGTCTCAATTAAAAGTTAATTAAACAAAACAGGTAAATAAATAAACAAAGGATCGGTTTTATTACTACTAATGAAATGTCACAGCTGGTCATAAAAAGAGAGAATAAGGTTGAGAAAAGGAGTAGTAATTCTAGTATATTAATTTTATGGTAATGAGAAATAGTAGATTTTACCTGGTGAAATAAATCACACGCTTAATCTAAACATACGCCGAACTATTCAATCGCAATTAATGTTGAACTCTTTAGGCAATAATATTTAAAAAAAATTGACAATAAAATAAGTACGCAGGCCAGCGACACTACAAAAATCAATCGTTATTTCGTTATGAGAAGATTCAAGTAACTCGAATAATCACTTAATCAATGCTAATTAACGAGCGTCGAATCATGATCCGTTACAGAGCCGTACCACTAACTATGTTGTTGTTTGTGGTACATTGGTAATCGCCGCAAAACAATATGGAAAATAACTAGTTATATCTGGCGTTATTGTAGCGACCAATCAATTTTAGACCTTAAGGTATGTCGACTTAAAAGAAAGTACTCCCCGGTCAAGTTACCGGTAGGACAATGATAATGAATAGTTTGCTTGAATAATAATAAAAAAAACACCCGAGACCACAATAAAAAAAAATAAGAATAGCGCAAAGTCAACTAGGCCGTATCAACAATGGTAGTTATCTGATCTACGGGCATCTAACGTAGACCAGAAATCGTGAAATATTGAGAATAATAATAAAGCTAGTTCGACCTACAACGTTATTGCGTCAGTCAGTTAAAAGTTCAGAATTTAATCCAAAAATCAGATTGGCTCTAGATCAAACGGATTTAACTGAATTTTAGAGTTCGATTAAATTTAAACGGACGTCTTGGGCTAGACAAAATTGGCCCAAAATTCCAAGTTAGGTCAAAGGCAAATAAGAATAAACTAAACGTTACCTTAATTATGGAGGAAAAGTTAATCTTTGTTCGAAAACAAAGCCATACAAAATAATAACTAGAGCTCGAAAGTTAATTACACGTAATGATCGCTAAATATATATAGAAAAAAATAGAAAACTCTCACTTGATTGATCTGTAGCTCCTCAGGCAGCTTCCAGAAAAGAACTGCTCACGGTAGAAGAAGATTTTATTGACAGGCGAAGGACTGCAAGACGCTATAAAGGTAGTACCGCTAGACAGGCGTGGCCAAGGAACACCCTGTCGCTAATGATGCTCGTCGATAGCAATGAACCCGACGTTAGTAATGGATCCGACGGTAGGAATAGTCCCAACGGGAGGAATAGATCCAACGGTAGCTATAGACCCAACGGGAGGAGTAGACCCAACGGTAGGAGCCTGTTAAACAACACATATTCAAGGTTCCACACGTAACTCTTAATTGACGAGCATTATAACTTGGTAATCAAAATCAGTTATCAAGGAAAGAGAGAAAACAGAATAAAAAAAACATAATTTACCTGTGTAGGGGTAGCCAGTTGCCTATCGCTAGATAGATTTACAGTTGGGCAAGTGGGCCTCTGTAAGAGATTAAAAAGGAAATTAAAAATCCGCCCTCGTGCGTCACAATGTTGAAATGATGGGGTTCACAGAAAGACAAAAAAAAATGCACAAAAACTTAACTCACCTTGCTAAAGCAACATTCAAATCCCAGAAAGGGCAGTTTCAGACACCAACACTTAGGAAAAGATAAGACACAACTAAATACTGAAACTGTTAAAAATGACCTGGTTGGAAAAATCCCATCAATAGGTGAAATCAAAAATTGATTCCAACCGGTGTCCAAAATGACTGCTTGACTCACAAGATCGACGTAAAGAGTGACGCTAAGAGATCGAAAACTCGAAAAGCAGCAGGCCACGTGAGAATTCCCACCTCGAAAAACTCGCTCCACCAATGAATGCACGTCATGACAAATCACATGTTCCTTTCAATAATTCATCCAAAAGAATTACTCGATGAAAACCTGGGATTTCGGTGTATAGGCATCCACCAAAAAAAAACTACTCAGAGTAGCCAAAAGGGCGTTGTAATTAAGCCACTTCAATTAATAGAATTTCCCAATTATTCAGAGGCACTTAAATAACTGCGCGCGATGCTTAACCCATCAACCAATCCAAAACAGTATGCGCTACGAAAGCCGGAAACATTAAAAGGCCACCGACTTTATTTTCAAGCGACAAATTCAATTGGAAATCGAATTGTTTAGCAACGCGAATTTTATTTTAATTTCTCGATCTAGAGATCGTCGAAGCGAAGCTCTCCAGGATATCTACGAGGGTTTTTCGGTATTAACCACGAATGCGCTCGAAGCCATATGAATGGAGACGAGTTCTATGGTTATTTACGCATCGATATACGCTAGTCAAAACGGCCTGTCACACACCAATAAATTTAATTAAAAGATAAATATAACCAATTTATAATTGAACCTATAATGCTTGCTTTGGGGAAAGTTTTAAAATGAAGCCGTTGTTATTCTACGTATTTATTTGGTTATATATAATAATTAACATAATAATAATTATATATAAATAATCACTACTAAAAATAATAATTTGCTTTCCTCCTCCGGTATGGCTACCTATAGTGGGAGCGGTACGTAAAAATATGTGGCATATTATGATACAAGCATGCCGCTTGGTAGAGTTGTTCCTTATACCTCAAATAATGTTTTTTTCCGAAGCACATGACATTTCATCCCTTAGGCATAGAATGGGGGTGTTTGTTTCTAAACAGGGGCAGGTTTATTGAACTATATTGCATTGTGGACGATCTTCGTAAGATAGGAGTCGTTTTCGATTAATTTCTGGTTGCAGAAGCGATTGGAATAGGTTATAGGACCGGAAATTTTGGGTATATGGCGCTACATTTAAAAATGGCCGCCGCACTGGTACGCAACTCATAAAAATCGTCCCCGTCAGGTACAACTCCTAGGGACCTAAGCTATCTTTTAAGAAAGGCGAAGGTGCTTGTTATACAGCAACTTATGTGTGATTTCCAGCGAACATCAAGTTACTTGCGATGCTATGCCTGAATGAGGTTTTCAGTTTTTATTCAAACATTTTATTAAGTAGTTAAAATTTTAATGAAAATAATTTTAAAATCTATATATTTCGAACAACTCCACATCACCATCTACTTCTTCAGCATCTTCGGCATCCACTTCTTCAGCCTCTCCGGTATACACATCTACAGCATCTTCGGCTTCCATTTCTTCGTCATCTCCGGCATTTACATTCTTTACTATCTTTGTGCACTTCTTCGGCATCTCCAGCATCCACTTCTTCAATATCTTCGGGCACGGCGGACACTTTGTTTCTGGAAGATCAATACAGCAAGTAAGTATACGACCGCTATACTGGGGAACAAATACATACCTTTGGTTACTGCATTCGCCTTTGCACATCCTGCAGTTCAAAGTACACGTGAGTCTGTTGCGCTTGCAAGCGCATCTCATTGTGTTGCACCCCGTCATGCAACCGCAGCGATCTAGAGCCCGGCAAGCAGACCATATTTCAGGTAGAGTAGACCAAACAGGCTTCCACTCCCTATCATCTCGGGTCCAGCCCCAACTTTCAGGAGATGGAACGTCGCACCGAGTGATTGCGCATCCCCAACCCTGACCTCCTTGGTACGCCGCCCTTAGGATGTGCTGTCTTAATGCCGCAGATGTCGGTGGGATGAGAGTGAGTGGCTTGTTCTCTGTCGCAAACAGGTGCTTTCTTGCTTGGTTTACGGATATGCACTCCGAGTCTGGCACGCCATACAACTGTACCGTGTACTTCTCAAGGGCCTGCAGTGTTTCTTCGTCAGGTGTTGAGGGTGAAGGAAGGGCAATTGATCTGAATGCCCGATTAAAGGAATCATCCTTCCAGTGCCTCCAGGCTATTCTCTTCCCCTTGGACAGAAAGAAGGATGTGGTAACGCAGCCCGGAAACGCATGGAATCCGCGCAGCGCAATGGACCTTTCCTCGCCCAATGCACGAGCTATGCAGTGAATGCCTAAGAATTGCCTGTTTTTACCTGAGCCATATAACACCCAGAGCTCTACAAGCCCAAGATTTTCGAGGGTGTGAAAAAACGATGTCGCCAACACATCAACATCAGTGCTGAGTACGACGATTTTCTTAGCACCGTGTATCACCGCATCATGTACATGAAGCATTATGCGTCCGTCAGCCTCCTCCATGGAGTCTCAGTGGAAGTCTTGGAGATCAGTTTCAATGCAGGTTGATCTGATGCGCCCGTCTATATTCGCCACAACATGGACATCCCCTAGTCCCTCCAGAAGTTTTTCAGCTAGATAACGGAACAATTCCTGTTTGTTGAGCGCATTTCTTAGAAAGTCAGACCAGTCTTTTGGTAGGACTCCTGAAATAGACATAAAATGAGTTACTTATTAAAAAAATCGTTAACGAATTATTCACTGACAAATTCGTGTGGCACTCCGAATCTTGCCTTTCTGAGGATGCTGCTGTCGCCGAATACCGGTTCCACGACTATCTCCGTGTCCCGTCTTTGATGCTCGTGCCACTGTAGAGGTCCCATACAACATAAACACGATTACCACTTAATTTTTGAAGTAATTTGCAAATGTGGTTTTAACTGGCTTTCATTGTAACGATCGAACGTCCCTTGCCCTGGGTTTGGCTTTCTGTGCAACCAAATCGCCTTCAGCCAAAACAGCAAGAAGCTGAGTATCACTTAATGATCTTGTGCAGCGTTCAACATGGTCAAAAATAGCGTCCGTTTCACAGTGTCTAAGAGGATTATTTCAGGAGGGTGGGTTGGAGCACATAAAGCAAATGTCATCTTTTACATTTACAGCTGTTGTTAAAGATCTAGTAGATCTTCGCTCAGATTTATCTGCTCCATCCAGTGCTGTTGCTACGTGCGTACTCTGATGTGAAGAGGATGCCTTCAGGCTTTGGATCAGAGTATTTACTCTTGAAGTATCGGTAAACTTCAAAGAACAGGCTTTGTGCCACAAAGCTTCGTTTTCAACTAACGCAGCCTCAATTCCATGGCCAACATCCAGCGCATCAATAGAAAATCCAGAGGGTAACTTGAAATGCCTTATCTTCTCCAAATTAGCAGCAAGTGTTACGTAGCCCTTATTTTTTAATTTTGCCAAAGGATTTTTAGCAGGACAAATTGTTTTTAAACCAACTTTTTGGCATAGGCAACACTTCTTCAAATCGAGAGTGCGCATGCGGGTAGGGGAACAAGTGATTGGGGAGCCACCACCTTAAGCTTGTGTTTTTCCATTGTCTCTATTTTGGCATAAATCACCTAGGGTAAAAAAATTTCAGTTGAAATTCGATTTTTTTTTATGTTAGTGAAAATATATTTCCGGTTGATCCGGAACTAACATTTCCGGTTAAACCATAAATTCTTTTTTAGATTGGATCCTTAAGAGATAACAAAAGAAAACATTTGGTTTAGACATAGCGCAATATGTTTCACAAAACTTATCTAAAATCATGCAGGGAATTTAAATATAAAATATATTACACGTTCCATTTAAAATAAAAAAAGTTATTGGCAAGTTCCGATATAACCGGAAGTGGTATGACCGTAAAATACATTAAAATTATAGAGAATCTTGAATAACCCTGGACTCCCAAAATGTAGAATTTTAAGTATTGCCTAACCACGAAAACTTCTAACGAAGAACTGTACTACCGTGATACACCCTGTATAGCACCCATAGAGCCAAACGGTGAACCCAATGGACTTAAAACCTATTCCATTCGCTTCGGCATCCAGAAATTATTTAAAAATGACTCTCGTCTTACAAAAATCGTCCATAAAGCAATATAGTTCAATAAACCTGCCCCTGTTTATAAAAAACACCCCCTTTCAATCCCTAAGGGATGAAATTTCGTGTGCTTCGGAAAAAAACATTGCCTGAGGTATAAGCAACAACTCCACCAAACGCCATGCTTGTATCATAATATGCCACATTCTTCGGTGATTTTTAGTGAACCGCGGCCACTACTAACGCCTTTCGCATATTCGAATCTGTACCTGATCATACGCAACGGTTTTTCCTAGCCAATCACTGGCAACACAAACGCAATACTGAAATTGAATGTAAAGATAGCTTTAAGCCATCGTGCAGTGTTGCCGCATTTTTTTTCCTATTCCCATTTCCTGGCGGTTCGGATCGCGAAATTAACAGCCTCCAATGTATCGTCAGATTATGTTGAGACGCTCTTAATCCTATATCCTAATTTTATTTTATTTCTTTTCAGATGTCATAGTTCCGTATCTTTTAGCTGCTGGCGCGGCCAGCGGGCTGTTGCTGATGCTGATTGTGGTGATTTACATGGTGGCCAAAAAAAAGAGGCAGAAAAGTACCGACGAGGAGAAATCGGTACAAAGCATTCTGGTGTTTCCTTCGAACAACGGAGATAACCAACCTCAATTTTTGTAAGTCATTTTATTATTAGTTATTTTTTTACAATTTTCTAGACTAATGCTGGGAGAAAATTGATGTGTATAGTGTATAACGCCTCGGCCTAACTAAAAAAAAATAGCAGTTCAGAATTATTTAAATATTAAATATTACAAAACAAATTTAAGACAAATAAGACACATTTATAGGAAATGATGGACATACCTAGAACCGAAATAAGAATATTGTTTTTGAATTCTATGAATAAGTTATTTGCGTTTACAATTTACTAAAGAATGTTAACAAAAAATTCAAGTGAAATAATTTAAGCGTTAACTATATTTATCTTGAGCTAAAAAAATGCGATTTAAAACCATGCAACTATTTTATAACAAAATTAGTACAAAAAAAAATTAAATAAACCTGCAATTTTTATAGAGAATTACGCATGGTATGGCACAAAACGAAATGAGAATAAAGTTTATAAATGAGTTATTTATTTATTTGTGAATTTTTTAAAAATGATACTGAGAGAAATCCGATATGTTATAACGCTTAACAAAACAGAACGATATAAGTTGGAAATTGGCTAAGTTTATCGTTAGCTAAAAAATAGCTATCGAAGTTTAAAATGAAACAAACAGATAAGAAAAATAAGAAAGAAGGCAATTATTACTAAAATGATTAATAAGTTATTTTTATAATTTCCTGGAAGAATACCAACATAAAACAGACGTATATTATTCCCAAGAAAACAGCAAAGTTGAAATAGTTTAGGTGTTAACTATATTTATCGGGAGCTAAAAAATCGTAATTTAAATTAAGAAAGTTAAGTTTAATTTTTTTTAAAATAATATTGAGGAAAAATGGATAAAACATCAAGAATGAGATAAGTTGGACGATAACTGCATTAATAGTTGTCAGCTAAAAATACCAATAAAAAATGTTATTATAAAACAAAGTATCAGATGAAATGAATAAGAGTAGGTATAAAAGATAAAATATTTATAGGAAATTATGGATATACCATTAGAACCGAAATAAGAAAATTTCAGTTAAATTTCATTGATGTGATTAGTTCGTTCAAAAAAAAATCTGTCATAAAATTAACATGTATAGCATCTAACAAAATAGCAAAAATGGGATATTTTGGGGGTTAATAGAAATCGCAACTGAAAACCATTTAAATATTATATAACAACGTGAAAAAAAATCTTATAGAAAACTACGCATACCGCATTAGAAATTAATTAAGAATATTTTAAATAAATTTTCTAAATGATTTTTTATAATGAACATTCTTTTCTTGTAGAAGGCAAGGCACGAATGCATGCAAAAAGGAACTTAATGATTTAATAAAAGAGCAACAATGGGATAAATTAAGCATTAACTAATGATAAAAATATAATTAGATGCGATCATAGATCGAATAGAACAGAGGCCCAAAATAGCAGAAATACATCTAACACAGGGGAATTAGGTAAACATACTAATATAATGAAATAACATTAATGGCATATTTGATTCGGAGAAGCTGTATATAACATTTGAATTTATTTAATCAAAGAAAAATATTAACCATATCAAATCTAATTTAAAAATAAAAAAGCTAAGTCCTGCGTTATACTAAACACAGAGAAGATATAAATGTCCAATAAACCTGTAAAAGGCATCACTTACGGGCCTGCGCAAAGCGCAGTATAATCTCAGTTAGTTTGGACTAATTTAGGTTAGTTTCGATTCGTTTAAGACTGTACCGTGCACGAGATAGCGCGACGGGTTGTGCCAAGCAAGGTTTGCGCGATGGGCATGTTGCGACCAAATTATTTAAGTTGTTTGGGCGTTGATTGTACTCATTGTTTCATTTAAGCCAGTACAGGGGCGAAATTATTGCGAATTTTGGGTTAGTGGCCTATATAGGCGAAACCATGTCGGTCAGATCCATATTTATAATTTCAATAGTTTATACTGTCAATAATTAGCTCTTTCGATATTTTGCAGCTTCCATATTTTACAGTTTCAATGTCTTGAACTTTTGACCTTTTATTTTTTCGATATTTCATACTTTAAATATTTTGAACGTGCCATATTGGCTTTCGATAATTTACCTATTTTTTCGTCACTATGTTTTCAATATTTTTGTATTCAACATTTTATCGATCATATCTTTCGATATTTCGATCATACTGGTAGTCATTCACTCTGCATAAAATCAATTTTCTGCCGCCTTGTATATGCTTTCATCATCACTCTCTACGTAAAATTTTCTTTTCAACGAGGTGTCACAAAGTAATTTTTATATTCAAGATGGAAGCAGATCAGCCAATTTTTTGAATATTTAATTATGGGATTGGTATTTAAAACATGGCTGTTCTATGGTCATCATGAAAATAAAAGTCAGTTTAAAAAGAAATATTGACGTAGCATATGTTGGCGAAAGAGCTTTACAACGTGAGGTTGACACTAACTATACTAAAGTTGGTTAAAATGATATTCAATTAATTTGATCCGCTATACAATCAATCTTATACCACCCCACTTTGTAAATGCATGTGCTAACAAGAACCGACAGAGTTTATCCTGAAATTCAAAAATATCCTTCAAAGGATATCGAAAATCCTTCACAAACGTAATTCAATTTTAAATTAGCCTTTGGCCGCCACACAGTCGACTGAAATCAAATTGTCCTTAATCCGTCTTTACGTGAAATCCATTTAGAAAATCCCAGGGAGTCCGCCTGAAGTAATTACCCCGAACTGGTCTAAGCTAGAATTCAGTTTTTTTTCTATTCGATGCTTAGCTTTAATCTCAGACAAAATTCCTGCAATATTTTAACCTTATAAGGGTTTATTGGATTTATTATATCATCGTGCTGGTTTTAATTGCCTTAATGCAGCTTGAAAATGGACAAGGTAACAAAACTTATTAGACTTTTAATATTAAAATGGCGGCAAGATAGCTATTTTGTTAGTGCGAACAGGGTCGTCCTAATTATTCAACTAATAGCTATTTTGACGTCATCCTGAAGAGAAAAGCCATTTTGTGGCGCCTGGTCAGAAAGGATTTTTTTTTTTATAGAACTCCATGAAACCAAAATTTTTACAGCGTAACGCTAAATATTTTAAAATTGACCGCACTTCTTTTTTTATCAGAAATGTATCTTAAAATGGTTCGACATAAGATGCGAAAGAGCTGCAGGTATGAAACAGCAAACCTACAAGTACTGGCAGCAAAATGAGACATTCAGACCGCTGAAAGCCGCAATTATTTTGCCAAAGCGGAAAACGAATGCAAACGTGTGCTTGACGAAACAAAGATAATCAAAGGATCAGGAATACATTTTTGCAATGCCCCAGCGGCCCCAGCAGTTTTTGCTCGGTAGCAAAGGCAGTAAGTGAAAACTTTGCAAAAACGTCTCTCTCTGCTTTGACAGACTAACGCGGCATCACGGCGACTACAGCGAAGCAAAAAGCAAACATGCTCGCCAAAATGTTTTCATCGCACTCTACCCTAAACGTCCCCCAAGACAAGGCTCTCCCCATCATATCAGACACAACACTACCAGGCAGAAGTTAAGTTTCATCACCATGATATTCGTAAAATCCTCAAAGAACTAGATACGCAATAGGCATCAGGACCGGATGAAATACCTGCCATTTTTTCCATACTTTTTTCTCTGTCTTACTGAAAAGGAATTTACCCATCTTCTTGGAAGGTCGCTCGATTGCAATCTGTTCCAAAAAAAGGCAAGAAATCCACGCCCTCAAACTCGATAACCAAAACGGCTTTCGCAAAAAGAGATTAAGAGGAGATATATTGGCCTATGTCACTCATATAATTATGGAGTAGGGCAATTGAGAACTAAGAAGAATCTCGAGCGATTGCGTTAGATATTTCGAAGGCATTCGACAGAGTTTGGATTGTTCAACAAACTGCCGTTCTTGGGGCTGCTAGCCTCTCTCGGCAGCTGGCTTGCCAGTTTCCTTAAAAACCGATCTCTGCACGTTGCAGTTGATGGACAGATCTGAGACACACCAACTCTGTTCCTCATTTATGTTAATGACCTACTGACGGAAAGCAATAATCCTATTTATAGTTTTGCAGATGACAGTACCCCGGTCTTCCAATTTAGATCGGAGAAACCTTTACCAGCCACTGCGACGTATCACCGCAGACAAGAGCAGATTATAGCAATTAATTAAGATCTGGAGAGGGTTTGAGGCGACAGAAATTTGATCCAGTTATTCAATGCAGCAAAAACCCAAGCGACCACGTTTACCAAGAAAGCCAATACGGCGGGCCCTGACATCATTATGCCAGGATCAACCATTCCTTCATCCTCGTCAATCGGACTACTGGGTGTCGGTCAACAGCAATATGTCCTGGCAAGACCATGTTGCTAACATCGCAAAATCAGTTTTGCAAACAAAAAACTGTTTACACCGCAGCAACGACTCTTGCTCTACAGAGCGCAAATAAGAATAAGACCGTGCTTAGAGTATTGCTTACACATATGGGGTTTCGCACCGAACCACACCCTAAAGCTGCTGGATTCCATTCAGAAGAGAGCTGTGCGTCTCGTCGGCGACCCGGAGTTGACCCGGGATCTGGATAGTCTGGAACACCCCCGACAGGTGGCCGAGATATCCCTGTTTTACAGATATTTTTACGGCAGATGTTCCCAGGAGTGGGAGTGATTTTTTTACAAATCCTAAGGATTGAACGCGGAAATAATTACGATGCTACTTGGCCCGACAAATACGTAATCCTACAAATTAAATTGTTCAGTACTATAGCACCGAATTAAATTTATAACAGGGATAGATTAGCCAATTATCTAAGGAAGTAATTTAATGCCTAAAATTTAAGCAATGCTTCCGATGCTGTTTAAAAGCAATTCCATACTAATTAATAGCGTATAGTTATGTAGTTGAACGATAAACTGACCTGTTCTATTTAAAATGAAATGGTTTACTGATTTAAGTTAATGTGTATCTACATTGCACCTCTGCGAGAACTATTAGATCGAAATAAAGAATTTAGATTAAAAAAAATCCCTTAATTAGCAACTATAATATTTTTTTTGCTTCAGGACGAAAGAAATCCACTTCAGCCTACCGCCTTTGCGCAGTAATTCATTGGGCGATCTCGAATGTCAACAGGAAAACCCTTACGATTCCGATGTGGATTCCGATGCTCTATTGGTCCCCGGACAGTCTCACAGCCATAGGAGTAACTCCTTTAGTAAGTCAAATGAATTAGTTCTTACCGAATCCAGATATTAATATTAATTATTCATTAAATAATATTTTTAGAACACCCTGTATTAAAGTATTTCGTATTAAGACGTAAAATCCGTTTCTAACAGGATGTCACAAGTTGACTTTTATTTCGAAGATGGCACTACTATAGCCATTTTAAAATTTGAAGACGGACGTGCTTGATTATTCAAAAAATTACTAATCTACACCCAACTTGAATATAAAAGTCAGCTTGTGACATCCCGTTAGAAAGGAAAATTTACGTAGAATACTACGGTGATATATGTGGAGGGCGGTGGAAAAAAATACTGTAACTCTGTAACGAACAGGAACATTCAAATTAGGTAGTATTAAAGTTAACAAAAAATAAAACTTAAACTCTACAACCTCAAAACAGTTAAAAAAAATCTGAGATTCATCAGTAAATTTAAGACCTTAGTAAAAAAAACAATGGGCGTACAGTCTTAAATTAGCTCCATAACAAAATAAAACATCAATCATAAAAAACAACTTCAAAAATAACTTTGTTGTATAATGTACCTACAACAACGGACAAAATATATTCTTCATATCAGTTCTTCAAAAAATATAAGAATAAAAACTGAAAAAGCGATTTCTTTATAAAAAGCTAGAAGAACAATTTACTAATTGGCTTTGAAAATTTATAAAAACATCGATCTCCTTTTAACATAATGCTTGATATTGGTAACCTGTCAATGATGTGTTCCAGTGGTACATAAGAAACATCTTTATCATTCACCTTGAATACTGTGCCATCTTCACTACATAATTTAAGAAACGTAACTTCCATTCCTCCTTCTTCTTCCTCTACTTCGTCCAAACAGATTGCGGCATATTTATAGGTATTTTTTTTCGAGCATAATTTAACTAGTATATAATCACCAGGCATGTACCTAGGAGGTCCAGCATTTCCATAAACTTGATGAACCCTTAGAGTCCCCACAAATGGTATAATTTTTGTTTTATTTTGAGTTATAATATCAAACGTGTTTTCAATATCATTGTTGCTTATAATGTGGGTCTTAATAGATGGACAATTTTCCTGAATAATTTTAACTAAAACATCTAAGGAAGTAACGTCTTTACCCATTGAAACACACCTATCTGCCGTTCTTTTGCAAACAGCACCTACTCCATCGGGCGCACCTTTGCCATGGCCGGCTTCGTGGAAATTCCATGAAAAGCGTGCTACATTTGGAAAAAGTAAAACTAGCTGAGTTGCCAACATAAAGAACATAGTTTTGTTGCGATACTGTGTAACAGGACCGTCACTTAAAAAATGAATATCCGTATCTTTCTCCGGTAATAAATCAAGAATAGGCTTCAGGTGCGCCCAAATGGCAGCGGGTCCGTGACTTAAATTGTTAGAAAATGAACTATGACAAGATGTAGACAGATTGTTATCAGCGTTGCGAGTGTAAACTACAACAGTGTGTAGAGTTATTTGGGTTCTAGAACCACCGAACTGAAACGCCTGAATCTCTTCACCTAGCTTAGTGTTGTAGTTTTCACTAAAATCCATATGGATAATGCACTCATGCTGGGACAACTGATCTTTAAGCAACTTGAAATTATTGTATTGATGAACAATATTTAACTGATGATTCAAAAATGAGCATAGCGATGTTTCTAGAAGAAGTACTACATCTCTAGGAGGTACTCTGGATGTATTTTCATATATTTTCTAATTTTACGAGACTCTTCCGTCTTCCCATCAATTATGGTTTCCGAAACAATAGTCCATTGTTTCAGAGTGTTTAATTTAGAATTATCAAATTCTTTGTAATGAACTCTTTTAGAAATACAGGTAAAGCATTTCCTAGAAAGACATTCTTCATTGTAACGATCGCAACATATGCTTAGCAAAAACTGTTGATGACTTCGTACAGCTATAATGTTGAAGCTATAAAGCGACTTCAAAACAAATTCGAAGTTGCTGTGAGTTATGCAAAGAAAAGTGTCACGAACAGAAACTTTGGGGTGCATTATCCAAAATGGACGCATTTTACAAAATAGTGTGTATCCCAATTTCAATTCGGGATGGTTTAATACAAATTTCTTGTGTAAGTTTTTTAGCGTGTCTATAAGTAAACGTTTCTGTTTTTAACCTTATTTTTTGTGACGAAATCCTTCTTGCCCGGACATAGACGAGAATTACAGTCTTCTTCTAAAAAACTAACAACAGTCTTCTTCATTTTACAAAACGTACTATTATTTCTCAGTCTTTCTCTTGAATGCATAAACGAATTTGATGAACTTACAGCAGTTCTCAGTCTTCTTGTGGTAATACATTCAATGTCTTTCCAAACATTGTACTTGCGAACTATTGGTCCCGTGACTGCTTTCGTAAACGTAATTTTTTCATTTGAGGTGTTCAGTGAGGAATAATTTTCTTGTAATTGTTGCCTGATTACTTCACCAAACAATAACTTTTTTGTAACTTGCTTTTTAGCCTCTTCAGTTGGATTGACTAGAAGTTGTTCAACATTTGTGCAAACTTTCGTATTGGGAGTTATCGGGTTTTTTAATTGATGATTTTTTCTTGCGCGCTTTAGCCTTTTCCTGTATTTTTCTACTTTCATTTTGAGGAGTTTTATTTGTACATCTTTTTCCCTTATTTCTTTATTTCTCCTCTTTCTTATGGCTTCTGCTCTTTTCCTGGCAACTATTTTTCTTTGATCCACCATCTCGTTGTCTAGCGTTTGAATTTTTATCAGCATCTGTAGAGGTTGGCGAGTTTTCTCTCATAAATCGTAAAGTTTCTTTTTTGAGATTGGATTGCCTTGCTCGGAAAGCCTTGATATTCTTTCTCCAGCGTTTTCTAGCCTCTCGATTTTCCCTAGGAGTCATATCTTTTGCTGCCTTCACTTTTCCCTGATCCTTTTTCTTCAGATATTTTAATTTTTCTTTCTCCTTTTGTTCAGCATACTTTTGCCTATCGTTTTTTATTATCTGATACATTGCCCTTTCCGCTATTCTTTTCTTTTCTAATATTTCTTCTCTGCTCTTTTTTGGTTGTTTAGCCATTGTTACACAAATCTGCAATAAAAATAACATATTTTGTATACACTTATATGTAATGTAGTTCCCCTGTTAAAGACGTAATTCCCCTGTCGTAAAATTTAACAGGGGGATTACGCCAGGGGAATTACAGATTTCCAAGAAATTTCTTATATTTTTTTAAACATATAATGGAAAATATAGATACTTCTTCAATGTATCCTACATCATTCTAGAAGATACTTATTAGCTAGTAATAACATTTTACTTACATTTTCAAAGAAAATATGATGACACAGTGGAATTACAAAGTGACTGGCACCGAAACGACATTACAACTCGAAAGCCACGCGGCTACTGATTTATGTTTGACCGTTAAATTCCATTTGGCATAGCAACAACATCATATTGCATTGTTGCCAAAAGTATCGTGGAATCTAAGAAAGTATGAAAATTCGCTTGTAAAATTATTAAATTTGATTTCACAGGGGAATTACACAATACATTGAGGACAACTTAAATATTTCGTATATTTTTGAAATTAATAATTTTTTTGCGCCTTCTGAGGCCTTGGTACATGGAAAATACTTGGATAAAACTGTATTATTTTGTTGATTAGATAGTTTTACTAAAATGTCATACTATGACAGTTTTCAAAAGATATGAATGGCTTGCGGACAGGCCAGGGTAATTACAATTTTATGGTTTGAGCGATTTTTTTCAAAATAATCTTGCTTCGTTCGAAACAAGAATTATTGTTCCTAAAAGATATCAAGCATTGCTCGTAGTTGATATAATTTTGGAGATATAAAATTATTATTTGTTTGAAGAAATTAAGAAGACATGCGTATGTCGCTTTAAGTGAAATGAACCCAATATGAAAATTTTTGGATTTTAACTGAAATTCGGATTTCAGACATTTTTATTCTTATTTTGAAATGTGATATTCTGACAGAGGTTAATTTTTTTTCTTATAAAATACATGACGTATGAATTCATATTTAAAAAGAGACAAATTTTCCGATTTCAAATAGTTTTACCACGATTGATCAAACCGCTTTGGAAATAACGGGCCCTAATCTTAAAATACCTAAAATATCTAATATGGATCACGAGTGTTAAAATAGTACATTGTGTAACAAGTGCGCGAAGTCAACTTAAGGCGAGGGTCGCAATATCACATGAGTGTATAAAAGTCTTCACGCACGTGTTGCACACTATACTTTTTCTACGACCGTAAATTTTCGGAAAATGAATTTACCTTATTTTGGTTTTGTCAGGATACAAATTTTTGATAAGTACTTTCGTAAATTTTGAGGGATTTGCTCGGCAATAAGGATTCGTTTGCAATATGGGCTGTGGCTGTTATTTCTGGTGGAGTACCACATAATTCCAGATCAGAATCTGAGTCCATAGTTTTGAAATTTCTAACAATATTTGCACGATCAACGTAATTACACAATATTATTCTTTTTAATGACAGTTGTCATAGCTCGCAAAACTTCAATCAAAATAGGACAAGCATAGCCACCTGTTCATTTTGGATCCGCGCGTACATGGGCTCTTATGGAAGTATGCGTGAAATAAATCCCATAAGGAATACGTTGTACTTCACGCACCGGTGCGTGAAATTGTACTTCACGCATTAGTAGTGATGCGTGAAAGTATATTTCACGCACGGTCGTAGAAAAAATATATTACTAATGAATGACTTTTGAAAAAAAAGTTATTGCATTGAAAATTTCACATCAATATTTAATAGCCAATCAAAATCATGTATTTTGCTGCGTTCCTATGACAACCTAAAAAACTTGCGGATATTTTTAACTTCCTGGTTACCCTATGTGAAATTAGTAAGTGGACATTTTTCTGTCAAACTACCGACACTTGGTTATAAAACTGATAAATGGGGATTAGAACTTAAAACACAGAAAACAAAATATCTTGGCATACGAACTGTCAAACATCCAATTAGATATGGACTAAATTACAATTTCCAGTGAATACACTTGTATGGGTGTGAAGTTTGACACATCAGGAAAACTGTAAATTAAATCGGTCCTCAATATCTTTTCTCGACTTTTTATCAAGTTTCAATACTCTACATCTTAAAAATGAAGCGGTTGCAACTCTACGTTAATTCTGTATTCATTATTTCAATGACTAACTTCAAACGTGGCCAATGATGTGTGATCACAGCGATTACTTCGAATTGTTTGAAAAGCGGCCAATCAATCGATAAGTTAGTCGGTAAGGTAAAACATTTTTAATAAAAATATAAAGCACCATCGAAATACATAGGAAAAATAAATTGCGCTCCTGATTTTGCAACAAAACTTCTCGTCTCTCCTCGGTACACTCGTAAATATAAATATCTAAACAACCACGGCCGGCCCATTCGTCATATGCATTCACGGCCCACAATCATTTATTTGAAAGGTTGAAATAGAAAGTGTATATCGTTCGAAGAGTTAGTTGAGCTTATATAATATTTTTAATAGGAATCTGAAAATGTATCAATCAATATGTGTAGCATAAAAAATACTCAACACAACTTTTTATCTCTCCCCGGTAATACGTGATCAAATATGATTTTGACGTATATATCACAGTCTAGAGCGTCATGCTCTGCTCATCACGTGCATTTGTGGCAAACACTCAATTGATTAACTCACGTCATATGCTCACGTCGAACGCGGCCATTTTCAATTTTTTTACGCAAATATATCTTCTATCTGGGTCGTTTGATAAGTACAACAATGAAGCGATTATTTGAAACAAGTTGAATGGTTATCGAAAGCAAATCGATCGCCGAATTAGTTGATCAATAACATAGTCAAATAAAATTGAAAGGAATATGGCTATATCTAGACTAGACAGATATGGTTTATTCACTCGATACGTTTTTGGCATGCATTCAATGATTGCTTAGTTAACGTTGATTTTTATTATTTTTGGGCACATGTATTTGATACCTGGGTCGTTTAAAAAGTAATACGGAAATTGATCGAGAGTAAACGATATGATGATACTAAATAGCTTATTTTTCTCTGTAATTTTTGGATTACTAACTCAATTCAGATACATATCGGTAAAGCCAGATGTTTGGGATGAAAAAGATTATCTTTAAAGCTGTATTAGGTTGGATTAAATATAGGAAACAAGTCATAAATAAATTAGTGTAATATTTTCATATATAACATTTTTACAAAAAATTAAACAGTATCAAAATCCCTCCTCGGTAACATGTGAATAGAATAAAGTTTTATCGTATATGGTTATATCCAGAGATAGTCATGGCCTATTCACCCTATGCATTCTTGGCCAACATTCATTTGTTTAACTAACGTCAAGCTAAGCCATAGGTATGCAAGTTTATCTACTACCTAGGTCGTTTCATAAGTAATATAAAAAGTGACAAAAATGTTAAGAGTACTATAGAAAACCAATATTATTGTTATTACTTCATATATTAATTATATACCTACATAAACATAACTATTTATTTTAGGCTGTTATGGTCTTGGCGTCATAGAGCCAGCCCTCTACAGGAGCACTCTCGATTTAGACGAAATGTCTTGGCCCGACGGTCATATCGGCAGGATCTGGTTCTCGCTGAGATACGAACCGTCTACAGAAAAGCTTCTCGTGTCTCTTTTGAAGGCGAAGAATCTGTCATCTCGTAGCTTGGGTACCGTGAATAACTGCGACCCATTTGTTAGGTAAGACAGATCATCCCATAATTAATTTTAATGATAAAGTATGGCTCTGTCCTAACTGCATACGCATTTTCGTAGTTTTGCCTTCATCATAACGAAAAACCAATTTTGGTTTTAGGCTACATTTGATGCCAGATGAGAGACGCTATTTACAGTCCAAACAGAAGAAAAAGACCTGCAATCCGTATTTCGACGAGACTCTCGTTTTCCAGGTAAAGTTTATTGATTTCACAAAATCTGGCATGCAAATGAAAACAATAAAAAAAAATGTGTGTACCTATTTGAAAGTGTTATAATAATTAGTATTATTAAATCGGTCAATAACTGAATAAGAATGAAGAATGTCGGCCTGATTTTCAGGTATCTCAAAAAGATATGGCGAACCACATTCTGAAGTTGACTGTCATCGACGGTGGGAGACTGAAACGTCACGCGGAAATTGGCCACGTGACATATCCGTTAAAAGAATTGGAGATCGGCGACGGATCGGAGCAGCAGCTATTCAAGATGGACTTGGCGAAGGTAAACGAATTTAGTTTTATATTTATTTATCTCAGGCAAATATAAATAATTATGTTTTTGCCGAAACTGCTATACATAAAAGATCCTATAGAAAATATCATGAACTACGACAGTGGCGTATCGAGTTCGAGGTCTTTCGCCGCCAGTTTAATTTCTTCTTCGTAAAATTAATAAATATTTTCGTTGTCTCTATTAGCAAAATTGCAAATATTTTACGATTTTACGCAAATCCTGGGTTTATAAACAGCATTTTTTAGCTTGGTCCAAATAATATTTGGCACAACTTTAAAGGAGTGATACCTATAGTAAAAATGAATAATTAAAAGATCAATCGACTTACCTGTAAGGAAGATCGATCGGAATTATCCGAGCATCTCCGCCATCCCTCATTACACTTTGTAGTATACAACTTTTTCCCAATCGGTACAATTTTTAAAGAAGTTATCTAAAAACATGGTGATTCAGCCGACCCTGGCTAGCCGCTCGAGCTCATGCATCGCCTTGATGCGTCATTACAATTTTGGTTCGTGAGATTTTTGATTACATTGCATTTGGGGTGATAGGGAGAAGGTAAAGACTGGGTGGGTTTGTAATGAGGGATGGCGGAGATGCTCGGATAATTCCGATCGATCTTCCTTACAGGTAAGTCGATTGATCTTTTAATTATCCTTCGCATCTCCGCCATCCCTCATTACACTTTGTAGATGTTTAAAGTATTTGCGATGTAATCTACATTAACTGAAAACTGCGAGTTGTCTGTAGTCCTAGATTTGTAAGGCCCTTTTTATAAACTAAAATTCAAATTTATAACCATTAGATTTAATAACACACATCATGAAGGTACATATATCATGTTTAACGCTTAACTGATATTAACCTTTAACTTATTTTTAATACTATACCAATATTCTTATGTAATATGATAACAAGTTGGTAAGTAAGTTATAATTGTAGCTTAATATTTATATGATTCCTTAGAGTTTATGGTTCAATAAACAAGATGCCAATCCAGTGGGATTACCCACGCCAAGTTTTTTATAGAATTTCGAGAATACTTTTGATTTTCCTGTCGAGCCAGCTGTCTTCTGAATGGTTTGTAATGTAACTCCCATTCTTTGAGCTGCTGAAGTTGCTCCGTGTCGCGTGCTGTGTGCCCCAAAGATTTCCGTGTTTATACTGCTGGCTTTTAGTATTAACTTGACCCATCTGCTAATGGTTTGACTGTTGTCTGGGTGATAGGGCTTTTTGTGAGTGAGTATTACATTTTGTTTGGTTTTGCTACTTGTGGTATCGATTGCATCTGCAAATGCAACGATCTATTAGCATATTTACAGTATCTGTGAATGCCGTAATTTCTGTTTTTGAACAAAAAAAATAGGTATGTTCACTAGCTGCAACTGCAATCGCAGACAGTGGAGGGTACGATCGATTGTATCTGCTAATACAACGAACTATTCACCTTTTATTGACTGGTAGCACCCTTTTTCCTTTTATGCGTTCTATGTAAGTCTCTAATAGTGTGACTATACATAGTTCAGGTTGATTAATAAAATAAGGTAATATCAAACTAGGTTGAAGCCTGTTTAAGCCACTTGCTTTTATTTTATCCGGGAATCTGATTTCAATTATGTATTCATATTTAAAAATATTGTCTATTTTTACTTCCGGGTTGTCCATGATTTGTGTGCCGTTATTAGTATTAAGAGTGTTACTAGCTTTAAAGTTAGATTTGTAGATTTAAGAATTCGTGAGGGTGCATGCTCTTTAAGCGCTGTAGAACTGGGTAGGAATCCCAAGTAATTGAGTATTTTGATTTTGGGGGTCTTATGTTAAATGTTCCATTGAGAAAACTTTTTATAACCGCTTCGTCTTTTGTTTGAGTAGGATGACTCCGAAGACAATTGAATATTTAGGAGCTCAAGAATAAGTTTACGGTTTTATTATATATTTGTTGGCGCTTAGAAAAACAGAAATTCCCCTATTTATTGTAAGTATTCCCGTATTGTTTGAGGGCGCTATCTGTCAATGAAGAAATAATCACTTTTATCGCTTCATTAGGTACGCTTTGTTATAGAATAGCTCTCCAGACAATGAGGAAGTTTCATCAATTTTTGTTTTTTGTTTTTTTTTTTTATTATTACTGCTGATTTCGATAGCCCATGAAAAATAAGTAAACAGATGTTTTTTCTTTTTTCCCTAAGCCGAAAAATGAGGCAGATACAACGCCTTGAGATGTGCTTACGACGTCATAATACACATGAATTGTTACGTCACACCATGCATGGTATCTCTATGTATACAAAACTAAAAACTGGTATAGCTCTTGTAATATTCATCTTTAGCGGAAATAAAAAAATACGTATCGATTTATTTTTTTTTTTTATTTTTTTGTATTTTTTTATAGCGTTCTATAGTTTGCAATAAAAAATAATCAGTGTAATTTCTCAGGAAACTTCGTAATTTCCCTACAGCCAGAGAAATTTTCTTCCACAATGGTTGTTTCTCTCCGCAAGGAGATGTGAGTAAGTATTTTTCAGGGTAAAGATAATAGACTGTTCTGCCAGTAGGTCCCTTTTCTCTTGTATAAACCCCAAAAGTGAGCATGGTTGAGGGGGATTAACTACGCTTTTTTATATAAAACCTAAATCTTGAAATGTTTATGTAATTTTATTTATACTTTTAAGCAATTCTCTTTTGAATTACCAATAACTAGCCAATTGTCTAAGTAGAGTACAGTTTTTATACCCTTTAATTTTACATATCTTACAACTGGTTTCAGTTTTGTGAAAAGATATGGAGCTGTACATAAACCAAATGAAACACAATTAAATTGGTATAGTACGTTGCAAAAAACGAATCTTAACAACTTTTTTTTTTTTTTTTTTTTTTTTTTGACTACTGTGCATAGGGATAAGGAAACATGCATCTTTAAAAGATCAGTTTTTCCCAAGAATGCGTATTTTGAATTTACATTTTTTGCAGTCATATGTAGTCTTCTACTTTGCTAACCGGAGTGGTGTCCTATTGAAAGGGATTTTATAATCCTGTACCCACTCTATTATTGAACTGTTTACCTTTTTTCTCTGCTAATTTTGAACGTATAATTCTAGTTCAGACGGTTGGCTAATTAAATTATTGAAAGGGAGGGCTAAGGCACTAATCCCACGGACTATAGTTGTTTCTGTAATTGATACAGTAGTTGGCTTGGCAGGATTTAGTACTCTCTTCGAGATTTAATTTTGATGGTCTGAGGACATTGCAGTTGGTAGCTGGTGGATACTTCTC
>MU182517.1:75053-87981 GCA_016904865.1 Pissodes strobi | reverse complement strand
TAGTCTGCGGATGATATTTTAGTCAAAACAAATAACACCCTGTAAAGCATACAGCTATTTTGCAGACAAGGCTGCGGGTGATATTTTAGTCAAAACAAATAACACCCTGTAAAGTATACAGCTATTTTGCAGACAATAGTCTGCAGGCGATATTATAGTAATTTGCATTTTAAGATCCTTTATAGACGTAGACGACTATATCAAAATCGGCCTCTCCTATTGGTCGATCCGCATGGCCCTCCAATCGCTTCGCTCGCTACGGGGGCTCAAGAAAAGGAAACTAACCAAGACATACCCAAAATCAAGACAAAAATTGTTTAGAAACATAATCTTCAATAATAAAAAAAAGCAATGGGGGGTTTGAACCCGTGCCGTCCAGGTGAGACCCAACTATCTAAACCTCTCGACCACGAGAGAGCTCTTGCGATAAATTGATTGCATCACGAAGACATATTGTAATACGAGATGGATCGACCAATAGGAGAGGCCGATTTTGATATAGTCGTCTACGCCTTTAAAGGATCTTAAAATGCTAGTAATTTGGGGGTGCTTAACTGCTTAATTAATATTGTCGTTTTATTTTAAACCCGACGTAACACCGTATTGAAAACTGACTACACTCGTCTTAAATATTTAACGACTCTCCCACTCTCCTTAGGAGTTTTGTAAAAATTAAAAGTGTTATATTTAAACCAAATGGTACACAAGTAAATTCGTATCTGGCCTTTAAAATGAACCCTTAAATATTTTTTCTATTTCCTACTGTAATTTTACCAGCGACCAAGCAAATGCGGAGTAGCATTCCAGGCCGTACGCCGCGCCGCGCCGGCGCCGCAAACAGTTTTAATCGCTCACCTAGGACTTGGCGTTAGTTTTTAGATGAGCGTTTTTGGACTAATGCTTGACGCGCAGTTATTATTCTTTGTTTGTTAATTTTCACATATTTTTCGTGTTTACTTATGAAAGTATGTTTTCTACGTTATTAAAGACTTGCTTTGGCAATACAAGCGTTATCCTTTGACACTATCCATAGACAAAAGAAAGTATGCATCCTGCAAATATCTATAGATAAGATATACCGCAATAATAAGTGGATTGAAATAAAATTATGAAAGATGGCGATGGCGTTGAAAAAAGGAACAACCATATTTAGTGTTTCCTTTCTTCCTAAACAAACCTGAAATATGTGTGGCCTTCAGAGTAGTACATTGTACGTTATACAGTGTGTCCAAAAAAGTATGCAACATATGGAAAACTTCTTTATTATTGGATTCTCAGAAAATTTTATTCTTCATAGTAGTTGGTGCTTGCCCTAAAACAATAAACGAGTATTTCAAATTCTACGTACTGCTTTTAGTGCGGTAGCAAATGTCATTTTTCCGAAATCGCGTCAAGAGTAAAGTACCTTAATTTATAAAGATATAGCAAAATCTTATAAGGAAAAGTTCTTCCAAATTAAAAAAGTAATCTAAATATGAAATTTGATTTAAGTACATCATTTTTTATTTTCCCTTTTTTTCCCGATTTTTTTTCTCAAACGTTACACCATCGGTGAATGCTTTGTTCTTTTGTTATTAGTATACTTGCCAAGCAACTTCAAAATTTATTTAAAGTAGACATTAGTTACATAGTTGCATAATGTTTCACTTTTTACAGAGATAAAAGTCAGTTTAGGTATCAGTGTGTTGCAAACACATTTAAACAATTTTGGTCCAAAATAGCTATCCACAATAATGATTTCAAAATGCAATTGGAATGGCTGATTCAATAATAACTAATTTCATATGTCAGAGCTAAGTAAAATTATTGCTATTTATTTGTTTTTATTCCAATGCATGGCCTACTCTTCAAGACCAAATATTTTATATGGCTTTTTAGGATACTTGGGCATATTTTACTCATCGGGTGCAAAAGATAAATAAATTATTAGTTGTTTTACATGAAATGTAAAGTGTTGGGTCTATTCATGATTTTGAGTGGAAAAAAATTTGAATCAAAAATGTTTAAATGTGTTTGCAACACACTGATACCTAAACTGGCTATTATCTCTGGAAACAAACACTGCAACATTATGCAACTATGTAACTAATTTCTATCTTAAATAAATTTTGAAGTTACTTGACAAGTATACTAATAGCAAAAGAACAAAACATTATCCAGTGGCGTAACGTTTAAGAAAAAATCGCGAAAAAAAAAGAAAAATTAAAAGTTGATGTACTTAACTCAAATTTCATATTTAGATTATCTTTTTAATTTGGAAGAACTTTCCCTTATAAGATTTTGCTGTATCTTTATAAATTAAGGTACTTTACTCTTTTTGCGATTTCGGAAAAATGACATTTGCGCCCGCACTAAATGCAGTACGAAAAATTTGAAATACACATTTACTGTTTTAGGGCAAGCACCAACTTGTATCAAGAATAAAATTTTCTGAGAAACCAATAATAAAAAAGTTTCCCATATGTTGCATACTTTTTTGGACACACTGTATAAAAATAACGGAATCATACCACTTAAATAATACATCAATATTAACTCATATACAACCCCACCATGCGGCTTCTACACATACTATTAGTCGATGGATCAAGGGGATCTTAACCAAGAGTGGCATTGATACTAGCATCTTTAAGAGTCATACACAAAGAAGGGGGATTCTTTGAGGAGTCATAGTAGAGGCGGCCATGCAGCAACTTGGGCCGCCTTTAGGTCGGGTTTGGATATTGATTTAATTCGACAGAGAGGTCCAATGTTTTTTAACAAATTATATAATCTACCGTTAGCCAGTTAGCAAAACAGTTTTGCTAGATGCATAATAGGTAATATAAATATTGATCATTAAAGAGAGGTTATAAAAACCGTTTGTAACGTTTCTATATGACTAACTAAATTAAGCAGCAATTTGGTTATGTTCTTATAAGATAAGTGATATCTATACCTAATTGTGAGTGGTTTCCTTCATACTATAGTTCTGCATTTAAATCAGCTATTTTGCTTTAAACATCTACCAACTATCATAGAAGGACGTAGAAGCGATGAATAATTATAAGATGAATCGGCTTACCTGTAAGGAAGATCAATATTAATTATTCGAGCTTCGTAGTCCTTCTATGATAGGGCTCACCACACCCTTATACGTAATCTCAGACCAGTGCGATTTATTACGTCACAAATGAACTGATGGATATGGCTTGGTACAAGGCGGGCCAGGGCAATTGTTTACTTATCATATTCTTTAAACTCTGTGCGCTGATAGGACATAAAATGCGACCAACCAACTATCATAGAAGGACTAAGAAGCTCGAATAACTAAGATTGATCTTCCTTACAGGTAAGTCGATTAATCTTATAAATATTTATTCATCTATTCTTCACAATATATACTACAATGATGTTCTCTTTCATATATAGAAATAATCTGCTGGGCTGGTTAACAATATCATTTTTACTGTTTTTATCTTAGATAAATAATATTTCGCTATTATTCATTTCACTTACTTTAAACAATAAATAGCGATTATTCCTTCAATTATTAAAAAACAAGGTCATAGTTTTAGATTAGGAGAAATCTCATTACGTCATGCTGGTAAAACATTCATTTTTGCGAGCAAATTTTCAAGCCCGTGCCCACAATAAAGAAATGTATAAATGGAAAAAACCAACACAACTGGAATGGGAGTTTATTGTAAGTGGACAAATGTAGCTTTTTCGTCGATACTCAACAAATACACACAGATATGTACTGCAGAAGTAATAATAATAATAATAATAATAATAATAATAATAATAATAATAATAATAATAATAATAATAATAATAATAATAATAATAATAATAATAATAATAATAATAATAATAATAATAATACTAATAATAATAATAATAATAATAATAATAATAATAATAATAATAATAATAATAACAATAATAATAATAATAATAATAATAATAATAAAGGTCTTTATTAGGGATAAAAATAATAGATGTATGGGGGGCGGTATCCAACAAAGTTACTCTTATACAACCCCCTAGCTAACCAAGTTTTATATAACGTATAAGCCATATCATCATGGCGATACAAAAGGCAGTTTCCTTATGTGTTGAAAAGCATATAAATAAAGCTATCATTCTATCAGACTCGAAGAGTGCTTTACAAACAATATGGAAAACAGGGTTGAATAAGGATAGAGATTATGTTGCTATGGGTACCAGACAATTAATCATTAATGCTAATGAGATATGGACCTTCAGATTAAAATAAGATGGATACCACTTCACGTCCAAATCAAGGGAAATTAAATGGCATATACCTTAGCTAACATACGAAGAGGTCTCAATGTGTAACCAGATTTGAAGTTAAATTATCAAAAGTTTATGCCACACATAATAATAAATGGAAAATTTACTGGGCGGAAACATTGCAACGCAAGGGAAAATTCTATAAACAGGTACAGTCAATTTTTTTAAACAGTGGCTCCCCTATCCTATCCTGTCTTAAAAAAAATAATGATTACAATAAATAAGTAAATAAACAAAATGAAATAATGGGTATGGGCTACGCCCAGATGCATATTAATCGCGCCCGAACTATTACAAAAACTTGGAGATGGCTGAATACCAACCGGATTACGTAACGTAGTTACGTAGAGAGAAGAAGAAGAAGAAGTGATTACGTCAGGCTTTAAGCTGCTTAAAGACATCTTTGAAGACGTGATCTCGCGAAAATATGGCTTTAACGCCGAGTGGCAATGCCACTCCTGTCATCCTGGCAGCTACGCCACTGATCCTGTTTTATTTTATTTGGACTTTTAAAACACTTTTTCTATTTTGCGTTAAAAATTATTCCATTTCGATACGCAAAAGTGTGTAATAATCTTTTCGACACTACTTTTGTTGCCTGGTTGCTAGAATATGAACAAAATTGTTCAATGTCAAGGGCCATCTAGCAAAAATTACGATTTCTAATTTCTAATAATAAAGACGTCAAAAACGATAACATGGCGGCGAAACTGCTGACCGGGACTAAAATAAACTAATGTTTTTCATCAAAAAACCAGCTATATAGAAACAAAAATAGTATAAAATTCACGTTTTAAAAGACATTTAGGGCACTCGCATGTTAAGAATCTCTGCGCAAGCGGTTTGTTTGTAAACTTCGTGCTCATGCGAAAAATATGGTCTTTTAAAACTAGTATCTTAATATACTATTTTGCAACAAGACCGCACTTCATTTTTGGTGACTGAGCTACATTTGAGCACCATGCAATCCCTACTAAACGATAATTCGTAATAATATACCTTGCTAATTTTTCTCGTTCCTCAGAAGTTGGACTTGCTTTTCTTTCCTCGTTCCTCTATCTGTTTCTTCTACAAAATGTTCGTCACCCACTTTTAACTTAACTACAAAAACAAGTTTTAAACGAAATCAATAACTATTAAATGCTTTATTAAAAGGAAAATCAAACGGCAGTCTATTTTCTATTAATTTTGACATTCAAGAATTCAAATGGCTGTATGACAGGACTTAACGCGTTTTGTTTGTCAGACCACAGCCGCCTGCCCGCCTCGCCTGGACTTGGAGGCGGCTGTGGCCAGACGCACGTATGCTCTATGAAAGTCCAAGTAATGCTTTTGAAGTGAAACTTCTTTAGCGAGGGCATTGTCTTTACAAGAAATATAAACAATGGCGAGGGTAAAGCCAGAAAAAATGAAACGCTTATCAAAGTTGAAACGGTTATCAAAGTGAAACGCCTCTTTAACTAAGCATCATTGATCAAGCATGTTACAGTATAGCTAGAAGGTTGAAATGTTCAGGGACATGTAGCCGGGGTAGGGATGCGCGATACGATACGATATTCCAGAGTATCGATACTTTTAGCAGAATACAAATAATATCGAGTCGATTCACTCAGCAAAAATCGTTTCATGTTTTTGGATTAAACGCAAAAGCCGCAGCACGGTAAAAAAATTAGTTTTTACTCTACCTGCAGCAGCGAGCAGTCTGTGAGGGGAGAATCAAAAAGTATTAGCTGATGCAAAATTATTTCATCGATTATTATTTGATACACTATATTTCAAAGTGCGATTAAGGTAATTTTTAATACGTGATTCAAATGAATAAAACTATGTAATAAAGTTATACAACGTATACTAAATTCAAAAACATTATAAATAAAGGTAATACCAATTAAAATAATTTATTTGACAGTTTGTAACTTGATTTATCTATTAAAACATGTATAAAGCAGAAGGTTCAAAGTACCTAACAAAGATTGTGGGAATTTAAATATAAAAAAGGACATATTAAGCTAGTAAACGAAATTTATAGCTTCTTAAAAGGCCTTAACACTTCATTACTCGCGCTACGAGTATTTCTCTCACATTTTCTGCGAAATCGTCAGTTTTCGGAGATGGCTTTGCGAGCGGAGCTGTCCTCCACTCTAGCTAACTTATTTGGCGGGTGCATTTCTCAAGGGATTGGCTGCATTTGTGAGAATTTCTCTCATCGCGCTACGTCTGTCGAAGTACTTTTAACATTGAAAATGTTTCTGTTTTCCTGTTATGGGGCATCAAATTGCGAAAAAGTGCATGCTACATTTGCCACACATGATGTCATATGCGTGATGAACTACTAACCCAAACTAACCAAAGCTAATCAAAAGCACCAAAAAGAAGTAAAATGTATCGGAACAGATTAAAAAAATTAAAGCAAGTTAAAATTAACTCAAATTAACCGAACTTTTGCAGCTAACCAAAACTAACCAAATACATTAAAATTGGTTATAACGTATCGGATCCGGTTCAAATTACTAAAATAAATTGGAACTAACCGAAAGTTGATTGAACAACTAACCAAAAGCACCAAAAAGGATTAAACCGTATCGGGCAAATTAAAAATATTAAAGTAAGTTAACATTAACTTAAATGAACCGAATTTTGGCGACTAACCAAAACTAACCGAAAACATTAAATTTGATTGTAACGTATCGGAATCGGTTCAAGGGACTAAAATAAATTAAAACTAACTGAAATTAACTGAAAGTTTATTGAGCGACTAACCAAAACTAGCCAAGAGCACTAAAAAGGGCTACAGCGCAGCGTATCGAAATAGTTTAAAACATTAAAGTATGTTAAAACTAACCCACGAGACGGTTTATGAAAAATTGATTATAACGTATCGGAATCAGCTCAAACAATTAAAATAAGTTGAGACTAAGCGAAACTAACAGAAAGTGATTGGATGACTAACCAAACTAACTGAATCTATTAAAATTGATTATAACGTTTCGGAACCGGCTCAAATGAATAAAATAAGTGAAACTAACCGAAAGTTGATTGAACGACTAACCAAAACTCACCCAATCCATTACCATTGATTATAACGAATCGGAAACGGTTCAAATGACTTAAATAAGTTGATACTAAGTGAAACTAACCGCGCTAGATCGGGGATTAAGAGATGGATCGAATTCATTCTCTTTTTGTAAAAACTAGTCGAGTTGCATACCGTTAGATCAGGGAATGAGAGACGAATCAAATGCAAATGATATTTTGCTTTTTACAACCACACTTAACGTTATAAACTGTAAAAAAGAAAGATCCTTGAAGTAATATGCATGTATGTGGTATATTTTGGTAAACTAAACTTACGTAATCTAATCTGATCTAACCCAAACTTATATCAACTATTAACTTTCAACACATTTATGAATTTTCTCAGATCTCAAATTTAACAAGCGCTGCATTCTTCTTTGGCATTTTCAATGTCTCCCCCGGTTGCATCTTTGTAAAGGGCGAATTTATGTTTTCGTTTTTTTGGTTACTTTAGTCGTTCAATCAACTTTCGGTTAATTTCAGTTAGTTTCAATTTATTATGGTCATTTGAACCGGTTCCAATACGTTATTACCAATTTTACTGTTTTTGGTTAGTTTAGGTTAGTCGCCAAAATTCGGTTAATTTGGGTTAATTTTTTCTTACTCCAATATTTTTAATCTATTACGATACGTTTTAGCCGGTTTCGGTGCTTTTAGTTATTTTTGGTTAGTCATTCAATCAGCTTTCGGTTACTTTCAGTTAGCTCCAATTCATTTTACTCATTTGAAGCGGTTCCGATATATTATAACCAATTTAAATGTTTTTGGTTAAATTATGTCAGTCGCCAAAATTAGGTTAATTTGGGTTAGTTTCAACTAACTGGAATATTTTTAATCTGTTCCGATAGGTTTAAGCCCTTAGTGCTTTTGGTTACTTTCGCTAGTTTTGATTAGTCGTGCAATCAACTTTCTGTTAATTACAGTTAGTTTCAATTTAAATTAGTCATTTGAACCGGTTCCGATACTTTATAACCAATTTTAATGTTTTTGGTTAGTCGCCAAAATGCGGTCAATTTGGGTTAGTTTCAACTTACTTTAATATTTTTAATCTGTTCCGATACGTTTTAGCCCGTTTTGGTGCTTTTAGTTACTTTTGGTTAGTTTTTCAATCGACTTTCAGTTACTTTCAGTTAGTTCCAATTTATTTTAGTCATTTGAATCGGTTCCGATACGTTATAATCAAATTTAATGTTTTTGGTTAGTTTTGGTTAGTCGTTAAAATTCCGTTCGTTTTGGTTAGTTTTAACTTAATTTAATTTTTGTAACCTGTACCGGTACGTTTAAGCCCGTATTGGTTACTTTTGGCGAGTTTTGGTTAGTCATTCAATCAACTTTCGGTTAGTTTCAATTAGTTCCAATTTATTTTAGTCATTTTAATCGATTCCGATACCTTATAAATCAAATTTAAGTTTAAGTCAATAAACTAACACGATCTCTCACGCGTATGATGTCATGTGTCAAATGTAGCATGCACTTTTTCACGATTTGAGGCCCTATACCTACTAGGATAATAGAAACATTTTCAATGTTAGAATATAAGAGTTGCTTTAAAAACACAAAAGGTCATGTGAAAATTTCGCAATTATTAAAACATAAACAAATTTTTGCTCACGCTAGTGGTGACGGGCATTTTATTTTTGCCGTACTTGTTTTCTTTTCTCACTATTGTCTTTATCCAAATTTATTTAGGTAAATAACCGAATTTTAATAAAGACATATTTGTTAAACCGATTATACGTGTAATTGAAAAACTGCATATTATTAAAAAATTATTATAGGGTCTTTGGGGCATCTAAAAAATTATAATCCTTCACCCACTTTTATAATGCAATTATCCGCACAACAATATCTCGCCATTGTAGCGATCTTAATAATTATTTAATTCAACGCGACCCAACAGTACAGAATATCAAGGAGTTTGCAGTGTTTGCACACTGACCGTAAATTCTCCCTCGTAGTGTAGCCACCGCTGGCCGCGAACGAGATTGATCCGGATTCGATTCGAAGGTAAAAACTGTCGGCGAAATTGGAAATTTGTCTCTAGTGAACCTACCGTATATACTTATTTATACCGTGCTTTAGGTTAGAATTTTATCAGTAAGCGTGAATATATCTTCTGTCGCCGTAGCCAGTGATATTTTAATAGTACGCTATGTATTTAATTTGGAAAATGTCTCTATTTTTGTACTATAATTTCTATAGTAATTTAGGATAAGACAAAAGATTTTTTTTTTATTTCTAATTTTTAGTAATAATAATAAATATTTTTTGATAATGATGCAGACTATCTAATTCAAGTTATCACTACATTTTGTTAATTGAGTAAAGTAATTACCTTTCTTTATGACTGAATATCCCGGATCGTTAGAGTATCGATATTTTACTGTATCGATACTTTACGTTTCGATCCGTATCGATACCTGATATCGATACATTTGTGTGTGTCTCGCATCCCTAAGCCAGGGTAAATGAGGAAGAAATCTCGGAAAGTATGTACTCATCTAAAGTACAATTTACTAATTGCCGACCTATATTTATGAGTAACAGCAGAAAAATATTTTCAAAACAAGTCTTATATAGTTTATAATAATTTCAAATTCACCTACCAGCCGGGGATTTACCTAAAAACTATAGACTCGCCAGAGGAGCGTTAAATCGTTAAAAATCGTTTTTTGACGATATCTCCCCAACGGAGCCCCGGATCGAAAATCTGACAAGCATTGCACGGGGGGTCTTCAATGGGGGGGAGGGAATTATACCCCCACCCCTTCACCTCCCCGGACACCCAAAATTTTTCGAAAAAAAGGGAAAAAGTTAAAAAAACGTAAAAAATTGTTCGGAAAGTTAATAACAGTATTAAAGAACAAAATAAGAAAAAAATATATATATTAATATTTTGGCCTCAATTTATTTATACACTTTTTTTTGTAATTATCGCTATTTTTGGCAATTACCGTTGCCTATTTTGATCTTTTCAAATAAAGAAATGAAATTAAATGAAATTATATTACGAGTATTTGATACAAATCATTCCTCATGTCATAAAATATCGTACAATGTAAATAATAAAATATTACAGGCACAAACAAGATTAAAACTTATGAATTAGGAAAACATCTTGATAAGACTTGTTGACATCTACAAGTCATAAGATTTAAAACTGCCAATAATTACACATTTTTAACACTTATTAAGATTCTTACACTTACAAACTCCAAAATTAATCAACACTACAATAAGACAGACTAATAGTAGGTTGAAGCCAAGAATACAAAACAAATTTTTGTTTGTCAGTTTTTATTAAACAAAGTCATAAGACAGAAATTTTTCAATGCTATAAAAAGCATTATCAAGTAAAACGTTTTTTATTGAGCAGTGGCAGAGCTTTTATACGTTCTGGCAATTTATTATAAAAGAGAGGGCAATAATAGTTTAAAGAAAAACGGGTCCGGTGAAGTCTCAGAATGTCAGCTCTTATATCTCCCCCCTGTCTAGTTGTTTACCTGTGAAATGAGTTGTTTGTACTGTATCGATTAATGTTTCCGTACGCGTAGAGTAGACATTCACAAATGTATCTGGATGGCACTGTAAAAAGCCTAATTTCAACGAAAACCTCCCTCACATCCTCACGATAACCATATCCAACCACCACACGAAGTGCTTTTCTTTGCAGTGTGAAGACACGGGCCGAGTGACATGAGTGCTCCCACACCAGTATAGCATACATAGATACTGATTGATATATGGAATGGAAGGCCTGGAGAAGAGAAGGAAAGGGAAGAACACTCACCAGGTTGCGTAAGAGAAAAATGTTTCTTGACAATTTGGCCGCCATATAGTCAACATGTTTGTTAAATCTGAGAACTGGATCGAGGTACACTCCCAGAAATCTCGTTGCATCTTGTCCTCTGTCTGGTATTTCTCTCAGTCCAAAGGTCATGAACACTGTCTTACTTTGGCTGAGAGACAGCTTATTAATGGAGAACCAGTTAGCCAACTTGTCAGTCTCTCGATGAAGTGATAGCAGCAAATCCCCCACATTATGATCTTGCCTGATAAGTGTAGTGTCATCTGCAAAAAGCCACAAGTTTGAGAATGGAAAAGCAAAGTGTATGTCATTCACGTATATCAAAAATAGAAGAGGCCTCAACACAGAGCCTTGGGGAACTCCATGCATCAGTAAATTGGGAAGTAAGATTGTTGTGTACGGTTTGCTGCCTTCGACCTGTAAGATAGGAACGGACTAGCATCAAACTAATCTCATCAAGCCCATAGAATTTTAGCTTATCCAAAAGAATATGATGGGAGACATAGTCAAATGCCTTTGACAGATTACAGAATGTTACAGCAGCCTAATGTTCCCTCCCAAAGGCATCAACCAGATACTCCAATACATCCACTATGGCGAAGGTTGTCGATCTACCAGCCCGAAAACCAAACTGACAGTCAGCAAAGAGATTATTGGCCTCAAAATAGGTATATAATTGGTCACTTAATAAACGCTCATAAATCTTTGCTACTATAGGAATCAAGGAGATGGGCCTATAGTTTCCTGGATCTAATCTGTCACCCTTTTTAAAAATAGGTATAACCTTGGAGATTTTCAGATAAGAAGGAAAGTTACCAGATGAAATGATGAAAAGAGATAGTATTATATTTGTGGCGTTTTTATTTGGCTCAACAATATTACTTTTCAGCTTTACTAGTTTTGGTGGTGATATTCTTTTTTTTTGCGATTCTTACCGCAAGGTTTACCTTGGGGAGCGGAGGTTTTCCAGCAGGTGCCACGAATAACGCGGGGATCTTCAGTTTGGTCCGTAACGAACTCGGTGGCGCCCAATGAACGAACCTTTCTCCGGTTAATTTAGCAGCGGGCAAATTGCGCGCTCACTTTAGAGCTCGCTACAAGGCCTTGCGTTCCAACTTGCCGGGTAATTACTTTTTTATCCGATCGGACAAAAAACGACACCTTTCCGATGTGTTTTCTCACCGCAAAAGTCATGATTCCAGTATATTGTATTCGTTGCTTGGCAACATGCAATAACTGTACAAGAATAGAAAATAACTGTCCGGGAATATAACATTCCCGTCCTAGGCCAGGAATGTATCATTTCTGTCATATTCAAACGCCTTGTTTGTCAGATCTGACGTCTATCAAAAGTAACATTTAGCTGTAGTTTCCGTAGCTACGTAATAAACTTTAAACTCACTCGATTCAAATCTTGATATTATGTTGAGTTTAAGTTTAAAACGCCGTTTTTATTTAGAGTAATATTTGGCTCTATTTTTATAAGTACGTATTCTAATTAATTTCGATCGGATAAAAAATATATGTGCAACTCGTAGGAAAAGCACATTACTGGACTCCTGTGTTGCTGGCCTCGGCTGCGCCTCGTCCAGTAACTACCACAGTCGTCCAGGAATGTTTTGCTTTTCCTCCTAGTTACACAATATACTATTGCGGTGGATTACTGGTCGAATTCGGTAAGTGTACAATAATACTGATCTCGATGGAACTCGTCATAGCTTCACGAGCATTGAACATCTTTTAAAA
>MU182517.1:43072-74653 GCA_016904865.1 Pissodes strobi | reverse complement strand
ATATTATATTTAAAAAACTGATTGATTAATGAATTCGAAGATACATTTTTGGATATTTAAAATTAAAAGTTTTCTTTGTGAGCTGTTGTTAAACTATCTAAATGAAAACAGCGTTTTGACTCTTTTTGAAAATAGTAAAATCACCTAAAAATTGATATTTCAAAAATTTTTCTTAGCAGCATTTCAAATGCACTTCTTAATAATTATTGTTCTAAACATAATCAAAATCTTTTGAGTAAAAAAAGGTAACTGATGGAGACTTTTAATAAATAAATAACTAACCTAACCTAACCCATATACTTAATATCCAATCTAACCCAAAAAAATAAATCTGAAATCTGTATAAAGCTTTATCATGTTTTATCATAAATAAACTACCTTAAAATGAAAAAGGACCAGATTTAAGTCTTTTTTCTATTAAAGCAAATTACATGTTCTGACAGCTGCGTAATTTATTTTTTATTTTTTGAACTTACAATTTTCATACAAGTCAAAAAGGTCAAATAAAATATCAAAAACTGAAAAACATGAGTGGTGTCGTTTGCCAGGATTTTGTCAGGTGTCAAAATGGTAGACATTTTTCGATATGGTCGATTTGGTAGAAGTCGATATCTCGATCAACAATATCAGTTAGTCTGCTTTTGGATTCCAATTTTTGACAGCCAACACCGGCTGACCAGTCATATATACAACGTTGTGCCCACGATGAAAAATAATGCTTAGGACATCCCTAATAACATACCTAAATTTCATCCAAATATCACGGGTAACCAATTTCCATTTGAATATTACTGGGTCCTTTGGATGGAAAAAACACACTACCAAAAATATTATTATCTATTATTATGACACCTTTATACCTATAGTGACATTTTACCACCCACCCTACCTATTTTGATAAACTGGATATTCACAAGGTTTTGCTTTGAAATTTCATTTTCCTTTAAAAAAATCGAATGAGGCGCGTTTAAGGGCTGAGTTCATGACTCGCAACCTTGTTTTAACCAGAAGCCCTTAAATATTATTTATGTATGCAGAAAAAGGTAAGTAAACTCCAAATTTTTGATTTAAAAGTATCAGTAAAAAATATTATCAGTCATAATAGTCGCGCCTAAAGTAATATTAACTCAATTACGTTTCAAACGAGGTTTCAAACTACATAGCGTTTGCATTTAAAATGTGAAATTTTAAAATAAATGCATATACGCATGTAAATAACTTTTGCCTAGATTTGATGACGTCACGCGTAAGCTGTCAGGTCTTTCTGTAGGAGATATTGGGTTATTGAGCACAAGGGCCGCAAGTACTTTTATATAAAATAAATTTTTGTCGAAAAAGTTATTTTATGTCTATTTCTGAAAAGAAATGGAATATTAACTTGCGGTTTTCATCCTTATTGGTTAGTTTAGTTAGTACCTAGTTGATCTCTTTTATTTTCTTTCCCAATGTATTACAATGTAACGATAGCGATATTTAGCTGATAACAAGACACATATTACTTTTTCATCTGTGCAAAAAAGTCGATAAGAAAATTTAAAATTTTCCGAAATTTCCAAATTTTTTGATTTTTTTTTAACATTATATGCTTCTATAAACCTTTACTATACTTTTTCACATAAAAAAACAGCGGCTTTTTACGGCGCCAAGGTGCTCAACCAATACCTCCTGTAGGAGGTAATGGCTCAACGCCATATTATTGTTTAAAATTGTTTAATACGTGATATCCTATGGTTTTTCAATCTTTCAACAATTTCGTTAACTGTTCTTATACCAAATAAATCTGTCTGTTGAAAGATTTTTACAATCGTACCTCGTTGGTCGACTAGAACCGCAATAATAACCTCTTTTGCCATTGCATAACCATAAACAACGACCATTTTTTAAAGTAATTTCTTCAGCAATGGGTCAAATCTCGACAATCTCTGTCTGGCGATGGTTTATTCAGTACGGACTGGAAAGTAAAAGTATAGATCGTGTTATTACCATTATTGGCCTATTATTATTTAATACCTTATTTGAATAGCTAAATATATTTCGGCAATCGGAATTCGATTTCGTCTATTTGTGTGTTAAAGTGTGCCTTTTGGATTAGATTGATTAGTTTAGTGATTATTGGTAAGTATGGAATAAATTGCTTGTTCGTCATTTAAGTGGAAAAATCCAACGTTTACGCTCTCAGCAACGTTTATATCGATCTGGATCAAGTTTTTGCACAAACAGTTCTTGAGATTTATCAAACTTTCTTATGTTAAACACATGTTCATGTCTGAAAATTTTACATTAAAAATTTAAAAACAATAATTAACATAACACATATTTGAAAGGATTTAATAAAGAGCATCAGAATACACGTAAAAAAGGTTAATGCAGTCTTTTTACGTGAGTTATGGATGGCAAAATTAACCTTAAAGACGCTATTTTTTTAATTTGTTTAATCAATTTGATAGCTAAGATTGCAAAACAAGAACGGGTATAAATAAATCAGGGCTTTTATTTTATTTTTGAATTTAAATAATGATTTTGGTGAAACAACTTATGAAAAATAAAAAACAAATTGAAATAAAAGAATTTTACTAGAGGCATCGAAAATCAAGCAGAATAGTTTAATATAGTTTTGTCATGCGAGTTACGGTTACTGAGAAAATAAAATCTAAAAACGTCTAAAAATTATTTAAATGTGCATCAGCTTTAAAAAGCTAATATTGCGGTTATAAATCAGGGTTTTATCTTCTTCGTCGATCTAATTACAGATTTTAGTTCTACAGATAGTGACATAAATGATAAAAATTTTACATTGAAAAAATTAAGAGTTAAACTAATATTAAATAGCGACAATCCTATTTTCAAATATTTGATTTTGGGTATTTTTCAATTTGAAAATTAACCGTTTATAAATTATTGTTTTCATTTCCTTTTTAAATAGCATTTTTGGTTATACAGGAAGTGAAAAGGATCATTAAAAATTTTACTTGAAAACTGAAAAAGAATTGAAACAGTGGCGGCTCGCGGCTTTGAAAAGTGGGGAAGAGCTACCGACATCGACAGAAGGAACAGCGCCGCAGGTGAAAAATTTTTGGGGTCCACGCCCACGCCCAAACTGCCAAAATTATTTAATAATTATTACCGGTATTTTTTAGGTAAAGCATCAAAATAGTTATTTATGCAACAAGTGTGTAAAGTGAATTTTTTTTTATGAATGGGAATATTGTCGCATTCGCCTACGGCTCATGCGACAATCCCATGAATAAAAAAAGGGTACTTTACACATGAGTAGCATACAAAATTTTTTCTACTATCGAAAAATATATGAAGACATTAAAATAATATTATATTACTTTACGCACTAGTGCGTAAAATAAATTATTTTACGCACTAGTGCGTAAAATATATTATTTTACACACTGTCCTAAACGTCAAAAAATATGTTAGTAAACGTCAAAAAATATGTCAGCTTTACTTTACGCACTAGTGCGTAAAATAACTTACTTTACGCACTGCACATTAAAAAGGCCTATTTTACGAATCTTAGAGAGTGCGTAAAGTGAGTATTTTACGCACGGTAGTAGAAAAAATAAAATATATTCATCTTGTATTAGCAACAAAATGATTTGTTGCAAATCACATGTCTAGAAAAATCACATTTAAACTAGAATCTATAGAACATATCTCTTGTTTAATACTATAATGGATCAACCGTGGAGTGTAAATAAAAAATAATTCCAAGAATTCACGGCGGAATGTCCCCTAATAAACTCGCAATAAACGAAACAACGTACTTTCGCATTGATCTGAGAAAGGAAGTGCTACACGCCAGCTCTTCCAATCATTGCAAACCAAACAAATGTACGAGCATTACGACGTCATCGTTGTCATGGCAACCAACTAGTTGCGCTTATACTTTTGATGACTCGACGGCTCTCGAGCGAAGCCTCTTCCTTAAAGGTCTACACAAATGATAATGAGATTGTCACTGCTATCGGCGCGTACGCGAAAAGAAATAGACATTTTCATGTGGGTTCACCTCTATTTTATTCCATAGCGGTGTTAAGGTGGAATTCCCTCGGAGCGGCTATCGCTGACGATAATCGCGCAGCGATTATCGCTCAGCGATAATCGCCATAGGTATGTTTTCCAACCAGCGACCGCGACATTAAATTTCGAGCGTGTACCGGTAATTTTCCCATTAGTTGTTCTGTGTCAGTCAAGTCATAAGTTTTTGGAATGAGTTTAAAGCGGAGTAGCAAACTACTTGCGACTTATATGCTGTATGAAGAAGCCGAAGATGATGACATACCTCTGGTTAAATTTAAAAAAATAGTGTCAAACAATAGCTTATGAAAAACCAAGATAGGAAAGTACAAACAATTTTGCTCTATCTTTAGCCGTTTAGATTTTACAGGCTATGAAACTTGGTAAATGGCCGATTTTCAACTGTCAATATTTCAAAAACAATTGGAGATAGGTAAAGGACAGTATTTATGAAATATGTCTAGAATTCTCCGCAAAATCCAAATATGCAATAATATACAGGGTGTTCCATTTAAAATAACGAAATTGATATTTACCACTGCTACATAGCACACCCTGTATATTCAAGGATGACGAATCGTGGCGGTGAGACAAAATCCTAAAACTTTTGTATTTACCATTTTTCCATATCTTTAAAAATAAAGCTTGTACCCTATTCACAATATAACCGAACACCCTGTACATATCAGGGGCGGTTTCCCAATAGGTGTGCCACTGCCTGCGAAAATAAATAGACAAATAAAATCTCCTACCTACATACAATTTAACATAAACTAACTATAATTTGCGAATTTATATGTTTTTAAATCTCCACTGGCCGATACATTGTTATGGAAAAGTCGTCAGCTGCAGCGACTATATTTGCTCTCGGAGCAAGCAGCTAGCGACGCACGCTACCCTCGGCGATTATCGCCGGCGGCTGTCGCTTGGAGGAAAGTGATTCCATAAAAGAACAACAGTATCAGTCTCAGCGCGATCGTCGCAGCGACGATCGCTGAACGATCATCGCAGCTATCGCTCGGAGGGAATTCCACCTTTACGGGGAATGTGCAGGTGGCGAGATTCTTGTTCTTGTTTCATGAAGCTTTGATTTTAATATTTGAAAATAATTGAATTATTAGTTATTAGGAGGGTAACGGGAAACAGATTATGCCTAAACTAAGAAAATTTTATCATTGAATCTTAAAATATATTATGATTTTACTGATGAATGAATTAATTGTATTTTTTTAAATTACATTTTCTTGAGGAAGTGGCACTTCCCCTACTTCCGCTGAATAGCCGCCACTGAATTGAAATAAAACAAAATTCAAAGAATGTAAATAAAAAGCATCAAAATGCTAGCAAAAAATGTATTAGAATATTTTCCTATGAGTTAGGGTAACTGAGATAATTGGATTTATTTTCTTTTGCAGAAATGTTATGGCTGACAAATTCTAATATATAAATTAAATTACTTTTTACAAACCAAAATTGTCCAAGATTCCTTTTTGTTTTGACATATATTAGTTGTTTTTGCAGAACTGAAACACGGATTATCACCTTAAATTGTCCCAACTCTTATTCCATGAAGTAGAACACAAATAATCAGAATAAAATTCTGATTTCAAAAACACCATGAGCAAAAAAGTGTTAAATCACAGGTTAATATTTTCTTCCGGTATTTAAACAACCATTTTGGTGAAAAAAGTGTGAAACAGAATTGAAAGATGAGGGACAATTAAAATAAACGAAAATCCAAGCAAAAAAAGTTTAATGCAGTTTTCTCATGTGAGTTATAGTTACTGATAAAATTAGAGGTAAAATTGAATAACATTTTTTGGACATTCATATCATAAATGCGAAGGCTAAGGTTGCAAAAACCAGTTATAAATCCGAGTTTTATGTTATTCCTCGACTTAACTACGATTTTGACTGTACAATGACAAAAATTATAAAAAATTGACATTAAGAAATGAAACTAATTAATTTTAAAGGGCACGAATAAAGAGCACTGAAATTCAAGCAAAAATACAGTTTTTCATGTGAGTTACTGTAATGTAAAACGATTTATTAATTTCGTTCAAATATTTGATTTTAAAATTTCTTCATTTTCACCGATTTTAAATAGGTTCTTAATAACTCAGTTTGGTTTTACCTGGATTGGGATGAAAAGAATTATGAAAAATCGATATTGAAATCAGAAAAATAATAATTGAAATAAAACATTTTTAAACAATGTAAATAAAGAGCATCAAAATGCGAGCAAATTAGTTTAATAGTATATTTTCATTTCAATTATGATTACGAAGAAAATTGGATCATTTTTTTGCACAAACAGTTTTTGAGATATATCAAACTTTTTTATGTTATTGGCTGACAAATTATATTAAGTTAATAGATACGTTAATTATCATGGACGCCGTTTGACCAGGACTTTTTTATTTTTATTTCAGCTATTCTCTGTTCTATTCTTTCGTAACTGAAGCACGTGTTTCTTTATAAATTATTAGTCCATATTTTAGAAACAAAATCGAAATCCTAGTCTGTAAAAACGCTTTGAGCAGAAAAATATTGGTTATAAATCAATTTTTATTTATTTTCTCTGAATTTAAGCAAGGATTTTGGCTACAAAAATTATGCAAACTTGACATTAAAAATGAAAAACAATTCAAATAATCGTATTTTAAATTGTGTAAATAGAGAGCATTAAAATACAAACCAAAAAGTTTAATACCGGATCCATTAGAACGGATATCTTCAATCATGAAGATTTGATATTGAAAAAATGAAAAGCAATAATACCTTGAAAGATCATCAATAAAGAGGGTCAAAATTTCAAAATGCAAGCAAAACAGTTAAACAATCTTTTCATGTTGCTCAGAAAATTACGCGCAAAAATGTAAGTTGTTTTAAATTACCAGCAATAATTTATCGAAGAACTTATCTATTTCTTTTATGGAGAAACGGATTTGCTACTCTCGCTTGTAATTTAGAACTGGTAATTAATTTTTTTCGAACATCTGGTTTTGAGTATTCTTTATTTTCACCGGTTATGATTTAGTTTTAATTTTTTTTTAACTCATTTAAATTTTGCCTACAACGGGTTCAAAACAATGATGAAAAATCGATTTTGAAAACCAAAAAGCAATTGAAATAAAACTTTTTTAAAGAATGTAAATAAATAACATCAAAATGCGAGCAAAAAGTTTAGTATCGTATTTTCATTTCGGTTATTGTTAGCAGAAAATTGCATCCACAATAATTGTTTTTGGGCAAACAGTTCTTGAGATAAATCAAACTTTTTGTGTTATTGGCTTTCAAATTATAATATAAAAAAATTAAGTTAATCGATATATTAGTTATGACCAGGATTTTTTTATTTTTGTTTCAACTATTTTTTGTTCTGTTCTTTCCTAACTTAAACACGCGGTGTTGCTTCACAAATTGTTCAACAAATTTTCCGGCATTGTGAAAAACAATTAAATTGATAAATCTTAAAAGGGCATAAATCAATAAAACAAACTTTTCAGTCGTTTGCGGATGCTGAGAATATTAGATGCAAAAATATACTTATATTTTTTTTAATTTCGCCTGCATACGGAAAAATTGTATTCACCTCTTTCGCTTCTATATTAAACCTGTTATTTGGCACCGGTTATAAAATAATTTTTAATTATTTCCTTGTTTTAGTTATTTAACTTCGTTTTAGTGGGAAGGAAAGGAATTATGAAATAAAATCTACGTTGAAATGTGAATAGCTATTGAAATAAAAAAATAAAGAGTGTAAATAAAGAACATTAAAATCACGAGCAAAAAACCTTTTTGAAGTATTTTCATCTAAGATATGGTTACTTAGAAATTGGTCAGAAATTGGATCAGAAGATTTAAAATATTTCTTATACTTTTATCATGAATTCGAAAGCTAACATTGCAAAAATGTTATGTTATTCATAATAAATTACAGTTTTCATTTTCTTCTTCTAAATAATTAACAACTTTGATCAAAAAAAATTTAAATTTGGCACTGTAAAACGAATAAAACTTGAGATAAAAAGAAAGGGAAGCGTAATTAACGAACATCAAAATACAAGCGAAAAAGATTTATACAATCTTTTCACGCGAGCGGGGATCTAATCATATATTTTTTTACTTTCATCATTAATTTATGGAAAAACGATACATTACATGAATAATCATATCCGCTTCTTTTTTTTTGATGTTTTTTATTCCTGCCTCTCGTACATTAATTTATTTTTCGAGTAATTATTCCTCTTTTTGCAAAATCGGCAATTATATAAATCACACTTTTCATAACTTCATCGAAATAATTATCAATTTTGGTTGTATATGGAGTCAAAAATATAATTGAAATAAATAAAAACTAAAAATGTTATAGGGACCTAAATAAAGAGTGTCAAAATGGAAGCCAAAATGTTTAATATGGATTTTTTAAAGAAAACTGGACCGAAAAAAATATATCCAACATTAAAATATTGAAAAACTATATGCGGAAAAGTTGTATTTGCTTGAATGATAATGCTTTTTGTTCCTACATTTTCTTTTCCTCTTTATTTTGCGAAGTAAAATTTTTATTCGTATTAACTCAAAATTAGGTGGAAAGCAGCTTTTCATGTTTGGGAAATACTGTTTTTACGCTCCATATTATTTTCTCTAGAAGTATTAGCTGCTGTTATTAACTTTCAAGGCAAGCAATGAAAAACGAAAAATAATTGAAATAAAAAAATAAGAAACATAATTAACAAGCATCACGCCAGTTGAGGTCTAAAAATAATTTGTTTTTCGAGTACTATTCTTCACTTTGCAAAGTCGGCAATTATATTTTTCATGATTTTGTCAATCTAATTAATAATTTTAGTTGTACAGGGAATGAAAAAATATATTTGACATTAAAAAATTAGAAAACACTAACCACTTTTTTAAGGGCGTAAATAAAGGACATCAAAATGGATGCCAAAATTTTTAATAGGGATTTGTCATGTACACTGAGAAAACTGGACCGCCAAATATAAATAAATTACATCCAACATTAAAATACTTAAAAACTGTACCTTACGGGAAAAACTGTATTAGATTGAATTTGAATGCTTTTTATTCCTACTTTTTCATTTCCTCTTCATTTGGCGAAGTAAAATTTTTATACGTACTAAGTCAAAATTAGGCTTTTCATGTTTGTTTCCTATATTACATTTGTGAAATACTGTTTTTAGACTTCATATTATTTTTTCTAGAAGTATTAGCTGCAGTTATTAATATTATATGATATAAATTTTCAAGGTAAGCAATGAAGACTTCCGTCAGGGATTGAATCATTAAAGTCTTATGCCAGATAGCATTATAATCGATGAAAGTGTTTCCATCAGAAGCGCTAATAAAAATTAGAATAAAATTATTGAATTCGTTTATTTGTAACATAAAAGTAGAAATATAGATAGTGTTCTGGAGGAAAGGTTTTCCGATAAATTTTGTAACCTCCTTTATAATAACTGTCATTAAAAGTTCTAATTTAATATAATTAATTTCTCTGCATATCTCTAGAGAGTAACTGATGAAAGCGATACTTAAAACTCACGTGTACGACGTCTCGTATCGTTAACAGTTTTCATTTGGTTTTAGCGACTATGAGTGTCCCCACTCCTCTACCAAGAATCGATACGCAAATAAAGTCGAGTATTCCCAACGGTATTTCTCCGAAAATAAGCCAGTTGCATCAAATTTATACTCAACCACAACCCAAAATATCGAAGCAACAACAAGACGAACTCAACAAGCAACTAAAACAAGCCGGAAACAAATTCCTAGCGAACAGTGACACTAAACTAGATGAAAAAATTGTCCCGAAACGGCTGCTTATAGATACCAACTTAAAAGCGACAAATGCTGTCAACACCAAGTTCGAAAACTTGAACAAAAAAACCGATGACGTAGATCACGGTAGAATCAAAAAGCATTTGAGTAACAATCTGAGGGAGCTGAATCTGGATAGTATGAAGGCCGGCAACGGAACGTTAAGCAACGGGACTAACGTCATTAGTCGAAATGCTAAAAGCGATCACGATTCCGTCATAGACATTGATGGCGACGCACTAAAAGGTAGAAACAGTGTGAAGGAGTGCGTGGGTATTGCGAGAAGGGCGTTTAAGAGCGGAAGGACCAGGAGTTTGGCTTTTAGGGAAAAACAATTGAAAGGTGAGTGTCTATTAAAAATGTTGAGGGGTATAAGCAACAAATGACATTTTGTATACAGAGTTGATCAGAAGACAAATATTATAAGTCCTCAAGAGAAACATCCTACGTTAGTTCATTAAATTTCATTTCTGATGATATCACATAACTAGATTATGCAGACTGTGTGTATAAGTAAGTAAACGAAATTATTCACTTTTCGATAAATTTATTTTAGTTTATTTGAATGTCTGTTATTTGAAGCATGCGTCTGGGCATGCGTACATATACTAGGATCATTATGATCAAGTAAGAAAGTCTGCGATGTATGCTAAAATTTTACACTTAAATTAAAATATTTTTATTATACGTATAAATCGTGAAGAAATTATAAATATACTAATATACAGACTTATGTAGTTATTCGTTCGTCGAAGTTGTATCTTTGAAAAAATAAATTTAATGAGTCAACCGCTGGTGATAAGGTATGCAGGGTGCTCTATTTGAAATTAAATGATTGCCTGGTTCTTCTGTTTACAACATATCGACATATTTCAAATATAAAGTGCATACTAGAGACAAAATATTGGTGATGTTTGAATAACACTAGTAATAACTTTTTTGGCACATTTAATATAATCCAACGGTATTTTTAAGTACAATGAAGAATGCTTTACCTAAATATCTCATATATGTGTTTCGTTTTAAAACTTTGAAAGAGCTTGTATATTCACACACCCATTGAAACAAACCGCTTTAAATAATGGTATAATATGAATTACTGACTAACTGCTTGGCTCAAGTGTTTTCTGATCAACTCTGTCTCGAAAATATCGACATATTTCAAATATAGGGTGCATACTGGCGATACATTACGCTAACAAAAATATTGGTGAAGTTTGAATAAAAAAGAGCAGTAACTTTTGGTACATTCAGTATGATTCAACGAAACCATATTATATTTTTAAGATCAGTGAAGCAAGCTTTACCTAAATGTATCAAATATATAGGGAGTTCCGTTTAACAACTATATATTTGGTGCGATTTAATATTTTGAGACGACCTTTATATTCAAATATATTATCACCCTTTAAATCAAATCTCTTTAAATAATGGTATAATATGACTTACTGACTAACTACCTGGGTCAGATGCGTTCTTATTAACTCTGTATAGAAAATATCGACATATTTAAATATAAAGTACATGCTGAAGATACAATAAAAATAGAAATAACTCCTGATAAACTCAGTATAATCCAAACGAACCGAGTTTTAAGTTCACTTAGGGAAGCTTTACCTAAATATATCAAATATTTAAAGCGTTCCGTCAAAACCGATTCATGAGAGGTGTTATTGGACTCGTTTAAAAAATTATATGTTTGGTACAGTTAAAATTTTTTAAGACAACTTGCATGCTTCAAAATATTTTAGAAAAATTCTCCTATATCAGCAACCTTTCAAATAAATCTCTTTAAATAATGGTATAATAGGACTTACAGATACACCATCATGCTCGTAACGATTTTTGTTAATTATAATACTTTTCTGTAAAAGTTAAATAGCAATTATATTCTTATTGAAATAAATTTCTCGCTACTTTCACTTAACTTAAGTAGAGATTAGTTTCCGTTTTGCAAGCGCCATCAAAACATTGCCGATTACGTCTGTGTCGGTTACGTGGTCGGCTTTTGAATTCTTTCCGCATCCTTCGAAATTTTATTAAATTTCAATTCACATTTAGTTATTTCAAAGGAAAAACGCAATATTATAATATTGTTAATTTTTAAATTTGTTGATAAATATTTTAATGATAAATAGCATAGAGTAGTTTATTAATAAGAAAGGAAAGCATCGCCACTTTCACGATCCCTATACATTTGACCTTGAACTGTACGTGACCGCTAGCTTGTACTTTATACACTGTAAAAAAAATATCATTTCAACGCTTCTGCACGTAAAAAATATTATAGCGACTATTTTTAAAAGCTGTTTTTTTCAGTATGAATTTGCTATCTAACTGACAAGCTCTATTTCTTTCTTAATCGTAAACTGCTGAACAATTCAAGGGGACCATGCCAATTTTTAGGTTAACTTTGAGGTTAAACATTTTGCGATCGAATAAATATCAATGTGGGGTTTGCAGAATTAAAAACATAATTTAATTTTGAGTACGCCGTTTTTTATGGTTCAAGCACGACAATAATGAACATATTTTCGCCCCTTTCACTGGGAATAAAAATAGTATGAACGTCTTTGGGCCCTTTTGTTGCTATTACAGTGCCTGCTTTATTATTAAGTTCAAATCGTGTTTCGCCCTTGCTAAGTAAATGTTCGGGTCAACCAATCATATCCAGCCATACACCTAACTTTTCTGCAAATCGATAAGCGTTTCCCTGTCAGGCGCAAAACCAGCGTTTTCTAGCCTATCCACTACTATTGGATGTTGGCGATCACATTCCCATAGGCTTCCCGATCTGATGCCGTATGAACTAGATCTCTTATCCTTCTTAGGCCCGTCCACTCCCTGATATTCCTCAGCCAGGGCATTTGTTTTCTTCCCACTGCCCGTTTGCCCTCTCATTTGTCCTCAATGAGTAACTCCAGTAGCTGGTATTGGGGATTCCTTATTATGTGTCCCAAGTGAGCAGCTGTTCTTCTTTTTATGTTGAGCAACATTTCTCTATTTTTGTCCATTCTTCTCAAGATTTCATCGTTATATACTCTCTCAGTCCATGGCAATGACCGTAGAATTTTACTACGGTAGGTCAACATTTCGAATGCTTCTAGTTTATCGATGGGCCTGTTGTCCAAGGTCCACCGTTTCCACTCCATAGAGTAAAACACACCACACATAACATCTAGCGTAGCGCATTCTTAATTTTAGGCTGAGATCCTTGCTTGTGAGAATGCTTTTGAATTTGAAGGAGTAATTACGGGTTGTCTCAATTCTGCACCTAATTTCATTTCCGTTATCCCAGTCATAGTTCTGGCAGCTCCCCAGATATGCATACCTTGTTATGCATTCTAAGGACGCACCGTTTATCAGTAGTCTAGCATTCTCATATGGTGTTTTACGTCTGCTCACATATACAATCGTCTTTGTACGGTTTATTTTAAGACCATACTTTGTACTGATACTGTCTAGACGATCCATCATTTGCTGCAAGTCTTGAACGCTGTTAACTAGTAAGACATAGTCATCTGCATACCTGATATTATTAACCCGTACTCCATTTACTTTGATGCCCACATCACCGTCCTCAACTGCCTCATCAAAAACAGCCTCCGAGTCAAGGTTGAACAGAAGCGGAGGCAAAATACATCCCTGTCTGACACCTCTACGTATTTCAACATCGTCGGTTGTGCAGTAATTTGTTCTGACGTGTGCTTATTGTTGCCAGTATAGGTCTTGAATACATCTAATATCCTTCTCATCCACATTCGTTCCTCTGAGTATATTGATTAGTTTTCATGTTTGACCTTGTCGAACGCTTTCTCGTGATCCACAAAACAAAGGAAGACGTCCCTGGGTACATCACGACCATTTTGGACAAGTACACGACACTACACGAATGCCGAAAAGGGCCTCCCGCGTTCAAATTCCACTTCTAAAACCAAATTGTGTGTCCTTAATATTAGATTCACACTTCCTATAAATTCTGTTATGCAAAGTTTTAAGGAATACTTTCAGTGCATGGATCATTAAACTTATTAAGCGATGTTCATTGCAAGTTCTTGCATTTCGATTCTTAGGTAAGGGAATGAATGTAGAACAAAAACCGTTCCTAAAGTACGTGCATCAATTAAATTCCATAACTACGTGCCGCTTTATTCACACCAATCTCCAGCATTTAATATCCTAAGGACTTCTAATAATTTTTCTCTCCGGCGCCCAACGTGGGGCCATTATAACATTTCCCCATTTTACCTTTTATTTCTCAAATTTTATTTCGATTTTAATTGAAATTATTTGTATAAGTAAAAGTAAAAGTTAAATGTTCCTTGAGATACCCTGTCGCTGCTCAGATACATCTTATTGCGGTGGCCCTAGGGGTGTGAGTTCGAATTTTGAAAATTTAAATTTATGGGCGCCAGGTCCAGAGTAGACCAAAAGATAAGAAAAGATAAGTTAAGTTGATCGAAAGATAAGAAAAGGTAAGTTAAATTGACCAAAATATAGGAAAAGATAAGTTAAATCGACCGCTAGTATTAGCTATATTATCTATATGAGGCAAGTAAGCGCAAGAAATAAAAGATACAATTTCCTGATTATTTTTAATAATAACCTTCGACTCAATCATCACATTTCCTTCAAACTACTGTGAATTAATACCCTGTAGCGGTCAAAAACGAATTCAACATATATCAATCTGAATTGATTCGAGAAAATCCTATAATTAAATCGCTAACTTGGATAATACCTATTTGCAAACAGTGCAACTGCAAATCTCGGTTCTTGCAGACCTCTTATGACCCTAATTAAAATTAATGATCCTGATAAGCAAATAGCCCTTAAGTTGCAATCAGTCCACTAATAAGTCAAGAAACTTCGCTACAAAATTAACCAAATTACTAGGATTCCCAGAATTGAGTAAAATCAAATTGATATTAAAATATTGACTTTCGACAGAAAATTGTTTTTATGAAATAATTGTGAAATCTAACAGACGTCTCTGAAAGAAATCCAAGTTATATCTTTCAGTATATATTAAAAACTTCTCATGTGTGAAAGGTAGCTCTAGCCAGGATAATAATAAAACTTATTAAGCAATAAGTGAAGAAAAGATAATTACTGAATGAATGATTACCAAAGTTTATAGCTTTAATTTTGGTTTTAAACTTCCAAAAATTAATTCCAAATATATACAGAGTATTTACTCTTAATAATATCGAGTACCCACTAATATGACAGAATATTAAAGCACCATATCATATAGAGGTGATAAAGATAATTATTTTGACTGATCAGGTCAAAATCCAAGTTAGTTAAAAGCCATAAGATACTATTGCAATTTAGTCAATTAAAAGTACAATCAGCTAAATACAATTAGGGTTCAAAATAGACAATCTAATTTTGAGATATTATTATGGTAAATGAAATTTGTATAGTAATTATCCAGGTACAAAGTTACTTAAAGTTAAAGATAGGTAAGACAATTTGGCCATAAGGCAAGATAACTGTACAATAAGATAAATGTACAATCAGGTAATCGTGAGATACGATAAGACAAAAGTATACTTAATCTACTAGCTGCTTCCAATTCCAAAGGAATTAGACCATAATGAAAATTTTACCGACACTGTTACCTAGCCTTGCTGAAAGTCTAGTCTCGAACTCACCAAAGAGGCTCGTGATCTCGTTCCCATCGGTTTTATGCACTCGTACTCGTAAAAAACTGGTTCCCGACGAAACACACGAAGTCAGATTACAATATTCGATTCGGCACGACATCAATTCAAATACCGCCGACTACGTAAACATGAACTCACTTCCTAATTAGAAAATTGCACAATATCTCGATCAAAACTCCTTTACGATACATTCAAAAACACGTAACTGACAAAACAAAGCAGCTAGTATGTCCAAACCTCAAAAAAAAACAATGTTATATAAAGAAAATTACTCGCTGATGTACTGCTGGTTGCCTATCTACATCGCCCACTTTTCATATTAAATTCAAGACGCCGCGCCATTAATATATGCCGGCCTCCCAGTAGCGTAGCAAATTAATTTCATTAAAAATAAGTCCAATGGTGTGCTATACTATATTGAAGTTTATGAATGCAAGAAAATAAATTAATTGTTTTTGGTTTTGGATATTTAACCGAGAACTGATACAGAAAATTCGAATTCACTGATATTGGAACGAGCATATCCAAATGATTGTTACAACATATAAAAAAGAGATATGTCTTTGATTGATACCATATCAACTCCTGGATCAAGTGAGTGCCAATTGTTGGTTCTCCAGTCAGTTTAGTCAGTAAAACTAAAATAGAGTAAAATGAAGCTCATACTATTCAACGCCAACACTTACGAGATGATTTTGATAGCGATAGCCCAACTAGAAATTCGCTTCTAACACAGTTTATTCAATACCGTTGGACGCTGCTTCTAACATATTGAGCTTAAACTGTGCCCGATAGCTGTTCTCGTCTTTTTTACACTGTAAGAAATGCACGGTATCGATGCATAAGCTGTCGCTACACGGTAAAAAGAGTTTCACGATAATTGTCAAATGCTATTTTTTAATATAAAATTTCCCAGCTTCTACTGCTCTCTGATCAATAATAAAGAAAACCACATTAAAAATACCACTTTCGGTGAGTTAAATATATTTTAAAGCATTGCGTGCATGAATTTTAGGGCTCTTGAGGTTTTTTGAAAACCACAGAATCGAGATTGAAGAGGCGTTGCACCAAGATTTAAGGAAACACAGACAAGAAACGAACATTTCCGAAATAGAGCTGGTCGCGAATGATCTTAGGCACACGTTGCTCAAGCTGAAGAAATGGCTCGGGCCGCAAAAACCAAAAAAAAGGTAAGAAGGTAGCTATTTTTTTTTAAAGAATAGCGTATGATTGCTTAGCAGATTGTTATGTTATTAAAGCTCTCAGCTTTTAAACACTTTAATGCTGCCACTGTTACAAAATGAATATTTCAGTAAAAAAACAACTTGCAACATATTCGTTCTGTTATTTTTGATGAAGCGTCTTTGTTAGCTTTGGCAACATGATAATCTCATAAAATCAATATATCCTTTAAATGGTTATTGTTTTAAACATTAAAGTCATCAGATGATATCAATTACAAATATATTTTTAGTGCGCAATTTTGATTTCCAGGATTATCAATTTTCTCGACGATGTTTACATCTACAACGATCCATATGGGGTGGTGCTTATTATAGGCGCCTGGAATTATCCCATTTTATTAACTTTAGGACCTTTAGTAGGTGAGTTGACATAACCTATTCTAAGTGATTTAAGATACTTCCGAAGCCTAATCAAAGTATTACAAAGTTAATGAAAGTTAAGCAGCGCTGGCACGGAATAATAGATGATTGGTTGACCGCTAACAAAAATCGTTTTAGTGCTGATGTCCATAAGTTAGCCCTGCAATTTTGGATTTTTCTGCTGCGTTGTACCGTAATTTATTTTCAAAAATATTAGAAATTCACGGGTACACCAACCCGGTTTTTTTTTAAGTTTGGCCCGCTATATCTTATCAAAAAATATTTGTTGTGCTGTGTTATGCTTAGTTTACCCAGACTTGTGCCGTTCTTTTGCAAAAAAAAAAAACAATTAAAAATAAACACCATTCGCTTTCCTTTAAAATGATGGCAATGGCAGCGGTCGTCATTTGTGTTGAGTTGAACACCCTGAGTGTTTACTGTTATTTGTCATAATAGCCAAAACGACAAATTTTCAAAAGAGACACTGTTGCGAAGTTTATTCTTAAGGTTTTGGCTGCAATTTCGTTTCATCTTCTAAAGTAGCAACATTCATTAGTAAATAATAGCACAAAACAAGTAAGCATCCCCTTTTTATTCAGGTGAAGAATGCACACTAATTTACAGATCTAGTACACTATTATTTGCTTGCATGTATGTGTTTGCCAAATATTTCACTTGATGCATTGCCCTCCGCTCGCTTTGCTCACTCCGGGAAAAAGCCAATAACTAATTGCAATTAACCCAAATTATCCAAGGAAATTAATTATTATATTAAACAATTTTTTTAAATTAATTTGGGTTACTTTCTGCTCTTTGTACTGAAATTCCGTTGGCTAAAAGCCGAGTTACACGACACTCGAAAAGTAGTATTCCAGCTTTATTCGCTAACTGCTCATTCAGCTGTTACATATGCCTGACTCACTCAGCCGCTTGTAGCTTTGTTTTTTTAAAGGTGTGGGTTAAAGTTTATGGCAGTTAGAGCGTGCACCACTACATTTTTACTGCACCAAATTTATTAGAAATTCTATCTGTTTCAAAATCGGATAATAAAATGTAGAAAAAATACCCTGTGAAAAAGCGTAAAACAAATTAGAATGTGATTGAATTATAGCCTAAATACCAGTTTCCATAATAAACACAAATAATACAAACAACCAGTTTATTTTAAAAAATACTTCTTGGTAGAACAATCTACTTATAAGAGATTTTCGGATTACTGATGGTTAATATTATGCTAAAAACATTTATCGTATGTCACTGAAGCTGACCCATTTATTTCACTGGTGGTAATTAATGTTCAAATTACGATTATATTAATTACTATGGTAATTAAGTTTCATCTTGACACTCTAACACTATAAATTACAATCAAGTATCAATTATACGATTTAGGCCTGGTACTTACTGCGATTAAACGTCATATCAAAAGATAGCACTAATTATGGTACTTAAGCAAGTATCTAATCAATAACTTAACATTACTGATATATAAAAATGACAATAAATTACTTCGATACTACTTAACGAGAATAGTTATATTGAAAAAAATATTTTAATATTAACCAGTTACTATTGCTTAAATATGTAATAATTTATATGTAAAAATTAGGGAATACATATCAACTAAACTACGTTTAGTTTATTCCCTTGGCTGCTGAAATATAGAATAAACTTAGCATAAATAACCTAAACGCCCTAATTTTATAGCATATTTTTAGGTATTAACGAGAATTAAAGCAATAAAATGTTTGCAGGGCTTTAGAAGACTACCTTTTACAAAAACTAACACTAAGTAAGGTTAGCAAACTGAATCTTTTGAAGTAATATTTCAGAATACACTTCTCGGTCATTGTCTTTAGAGTTGTCACTAGGAAAATTTAAGGTATTACCACGACAGAGCAAGAATTAAATTATAGGTAGGGCTAATACTTAATAATTTAAATAGATCCTACGAGGACTCGCCAATACCTTCAGCCTTCCATATGTGAAAAGCTACTGGGCTGGACTCCAATGTAGATGGACGAGCTAGGTGAATCTCTCAGCTGAGAAGCTCAGTTTCTCCACAAAAGTCTCGGCCTGGTCCATTTCGGATAAGACGGCGAGCTCCTGCTCAAGGAAGGAATTCCCCAGAACAAATCGGTATCAGTCTCGGAAAGACACTGGTGAAATGACAAACGATTTTTTTTAGCCATGCTACTAAAAAGCACATGGGTCGAACCTACCTTTTAAAATGAAAGGGTATCACACCGCCTTTCACAACCGCATGGTCGGTATTCTAACAAAAGATACACGTTACTGGTTACTACACTCTGTAAATCTAACAAAAAGAACTATCTGGTGACCGCCCACCAACAGTTAATAATTAATCGCCACAAGACACCTTCTCCCACCCACTCGACGTAGTAAGGTTGCGACAATCGATGCCACAATTTAACGGATACACAAAGAAACTTTGCATTTTCCATTTGAACAGTCTTGTAATCAGTCGTCTTCCTTAAAATTCGGTAAATAATGACCTTGTCTTAATAAAAACATGTGCAAAATTTGGCAGCCTTGCGTCAAGATCCACGTGGACAGCTAAAATATGTCATTATTTTCACGTTTCACCTGAGCAAATTTAATGGTAATGTAACTTGGTGGTTCTAGGTAAATTTAACCTCGGAACTCGAACGTTTTTCGGCTCAAATGTGGTGATACATCTTCGAAAATTTCAGAGATTTTTGAAAATAAATTGGGCACAACTCAACACAAATTACACCCGATGCACTGCCATAGTACTTAATGAAGTTTCTTCTTCTTATGACGCCGTCTCCCTACGAAGGTTGTCGATCCAACTGGCTATAATGGTGCGCGAAACTGCAGCCCTGAAAATTTCAATAGATGTTCGACCAAACCATCTTCTCAGGTCCTTGAGCCACGAATTCTGCCGTCTTCCCACAGATCTTTTGCCCTCGATCTTTCCCTCAATAACAAGGCGGAGGATTTCATATCGCTCTCCTCTCATGACGTGACCGATGTATTGCAGTTTTCTTTCTTTTATTGCTGTTAATAGTTCTTTATCTTTATTCATCCGCCTGAGTACCCCTTCGTTGGTTATTCGGTCTATCCAGGATATGCGCAGAATACGTCGATATAAGTACATCTCGAATGCGTTGATCCGACGCTCCAGTGCTTCATTAAAAGTCCAGCTTTCACATCCATACAGAAGGACCGGGAAGATATAACAACGTAGCATTCGTACACGCAGCTGCAGACTCAGGTCACGGCAAGCGAAGAAATTCCTCATTGATGTAAATGAGCGTCTGGCTTGTTCGATCCTTGCGAGAATTTCGATTTTAGGTTCATTGGTTTCGTTGACCAGCGCGCCAAGATATTTTAGAGCCGAGACTTGTTGTACAACCACGTTGTTAATTCTGAGGGTTGCTAGTTTTGGTGTCTTGGAGAATACAACAATCTTGGTCTTGGCAACGTTCATTTGTAGTCCGTGCTGCATGCTATGTTCGACAATACGGTTCATCATGCTCTGGAGATGCGGCAGGCTGCCAGCAAGCACCACCGTGTCATCAGCAAAGCGTATGTTGTTAACGCAAATGCCATTGATCCTGATGCCCTCTCTCACAACCTCCAATGATTCACGAAAGATCGCTTCGGAATATATATTGAAAAGAAGGGGCGACAGAACACAACCCTGTCTCACTCACCTCCGGATCTCTGCCTCTTCAGATGTTTCGCTCTCTATTCTGACGCCGTCTGATTCCAATATAGTTGGGTGATAATGCGCAGATCTCCCTCGTCAACACCAATGGACTTGAGGATCTCAGCAAGCCTCTGGTGCGAAACGCAGTCGAATGCCTTACGGTAGTCAATAAAACATGCGTATATATCGACATTCATGTCCCTGCATCGCTGCGTCAGAACGTTGAGTGTGAAGAGAGCCTCGCGCGTACCCATTCCGTTCCTAAATCCGAACTGCGTGTTACTAATCTGCCTCTCGCATTTGGCATATATACATGTGTGGATGATACGGAGGAATACCTTGAGAACATGGGACATCAAACTAATCATGCGGTAGTCATCGCACTGGGAAGCATTCGGTTTTTTGGGTATGGTGATGAACGTCGATTTTAGCCAGTCCATTGGTATTCCTCCAGTCTGATATATAGAGTTGAAAAGAGAGGTGAGGAGGGTTAGGCCTTCTCTATCTGCATCAGCAATGAGTTTGAGCGTTTCCGCGTGTATCTGGTCAGGTCCCACGGCCTTGTCGCTTTTCTGAAGCCTGATAGCGCGTATTACCTCCTGTCTCGTGATTCCAGGACTAGACTCATTAACAGCGTCACCTTTAGGAGGTTTTTTGGGCCGAACGTCGTTGAAGAGGACCTTCACATATTCCTCCCATCGTTTTTTCTTTTCTTCAGCCCTACCAAAATTCTGTTAATGGCATCTCTCAAAACACCCTGCTGCTGTTTACGCTGCGTGTTGGTAAACTCTTTGATTTTTTTGTGGAGATTGAATAGGTCGTGTTTATCCTGTAGTGTCTCGATTTCCATGCACCTTTCTGTTAACCAACGCTCCTTTGCCTTCCAGCACTCTGTTCTCACCATTCGATTTAGTTCTCCGTAACGATCCCCGCCTCTGGCCTTTTCTCTTCTTCTGTCATCCATAAGTCGTAGGATCTCATCCGTCATCCACTGCTGCCTGGCAGAGCTCTCCGTGTAGCCTATGTCTAGCTCCTGGGTATCTATAAGGGCCTCCTTCAGCATACTCCAGCGGGGTTCCACATCACTCTCGTCACGATTATCGGCTGTTTGTAGACGCATCTCCAGGTTCTCCCTAGCTTGGAGCCGCACTTCAGGGTCTCCAAGCTTTTTGATCTTTATTCGCTTCGGTCTGATTTGCCGCTGAATCTTTTTGAAATAGCAAAGCTTGAAATCTATCACAACGGGATTGTGGTCGCTGTTGACGTCGGCACCCGGGTATGTTCTCGCTGCGGTTACGTATTTCATGAGGTAGTTTTTAACAAGGATGAAATCTATTTGGTTTCTAATTATATGGTTATCGCGATCAGTCGGAGACTTCCAGGTGTAAAGCCGTCGAGGGTGCTGTTTGAAAAAGTATTGGTAATTGAGAGATGGTGTTCTATACAGAATTGTGCCAAACGATCTCCTCTAGCGTTTCGTATTCCCAGTCCATATTTTCCTGAGATCTCGTATGTAGTACCACTTCCGATCTTAGCATTAAAGTCGCCCATAACCATTGTTATTTCTTCTTTTTTCGTTAGATTTGAAGCGCATTCTAATGTGGAGTAGAATTCCTCCACTGCCTCATCAGGTTTATCACAAGTTGGAGCGTACGCTTGGATTACATTCATAACTCTGTGAGTAGTGAGAAACCTCAGCAGCATCACGCGATCCCCTAGCGGCATAAAATCGATAACGGACTTCTCTAATTCAGGGGAAATAAGTATAGCCACTCCATATTGACGATTGTGATCGTCGCCCCCTGAGTAATAAAGGACGCTCTTCGGAGTTCTGTGGGTTCCGGCACCAAGCCATCTTACTTCGCTTAGGCCTAGGATCTTGACTAGCAGTCTATGCATTTCTTGTTCATCTTCGAAAATTTCAGATATTTTTGAAAATAAATTGGGCACAACTCAACACAAATTACACCCGATGCACTGCCATAGTACTTAATGAAGTTGGACAAACAAATTTAATTGTTATAAATTTTCCTTGCAAATACAATCTATAGCGGCACAAGTCAGAACCAACAGAGCACACACTTAAAAAAATATATGCCAACTTTTTTTTTATAAACCAAAGAATTTTGAAAATAAATTGTGGCACAAGGCAGCGCAAGTCAGTAGAATTTTTATTAAACCAAAATGGCGGGGCTACCTTTTTGGACATGAATGGTTATCAAGCAAATAAAAGTATATAATCAAATATAAAGCGTGTAACGAAATTCGCACCTTGTCGCTGGAATCTTGGACATCGTCAGATATACGAATAGAGTTGCGTGATTGGGCGCCTGATAAAATGCCTTGAGAAAGTTAGACAAAGCTTTTGAAAAATGAACGAAAACTAAACAAAAAACAAAATAAATTTTACTTTTTTGTCTCCCTTCTCAACTACAAGATTATCATCTCTCATAATTTAAGTTCAAGGTTTGGACTTATTAAATCTGTATCTGCAAGTTTTTGCATTATCGCAAAATGCCTGTCTGAAATCGTCATTAAATATTTCTCTGCGTGTTTGGAGAGGTCGATATAAGAATAGTTTCCAATATAGATTAAATAAAATATGTTAATATGAGAAGTATTTTAGTATTAAAAATCAAATCTGAAATCATGTTGAATACATTAGCTAATTTGAGAGCTCATTAAATATGTTGTTGGCGAGGTTAAAGTTCTTGTTTTATTTTTTTTGTGTAACAATTTGTATTTCCTCATATTCATAATTGTGGTCAAAATTAATTTGTATATGCTAGTGTTTTGAAGTTTATTTGTAGGCTTTTTTCTATAAACCTGAATTATAGCATGCTAATTTTCTACCATGCAGAGGGTTCTACAGGGTTTTTTAAAAATATACCAAAAAATGGTTTATAAAAAAAAAATTGTATTTCTCCTAATCTGTTAAAAAAATAAGCAAATTACAAACAGAAACTGACAGAAATGTTGTAAATTTTGTTATTTTAAATGTAATTATTGTAATTGTAATGATAGCAAATCTTTCCATTCTGCGAAGAAGTATAATTTTGGATATACCCTTATACCTAAATTCAACCGTCAAATGTTAGGAAACTTATATTTTACATACTATGACAGGCTGTAGAATCTAAACGGCTTAACTTAGAATAAAACGGCGTGCACTTTCCTAACTTAGTTTTTCATAATCTATCGTCTCGTATAAAGTTCTAGTTTAGCCGAAAGTACATATTTTTCAGTTCTAGGAACTTCTAATTAGACCGGAAGTTGATGCCAGACGATTAAATATAAGAATCTAAGATAGGAAAGCGCATACCGTGAAGCTGTTTAGATCTTTCAGCTTGCCATATTGAGCAAAATTATTTAAGATGAGCCACACTTGGCATCGACTCCCTCCGATTTGGTTGTTCTTTTGTGGGCATCTTACCCACCTAGAGGGTAGTCAAAAGCCAACATATAACATATTAGGTCCCGCAAAAATTTATTGGCAAAACTCGAGCCATTTTTCCTTTTTTTTTCACATTTTTTACTTGAATTTTGGTATTTTCGATTACGTACAGGTTTTTTGTACTAAGTGGCTGAAAATTGGTTACCTAGTGTAAAATAGACCTGGGAAGAAGAATATACGACAAATATCTCCAAAAACATTGGTCAAAAACTGTCAAAATTTACCGAAAAAGTCCTAAATCTTGGGGAGATTTTCAAAAAGTATTTTCTTTGACTATACGAGGCGTTCAGCTTATAGAGAAAGAACCAGCGAACCCAATTGGTACATACCCAGATTTTTAGGACGAACCGTTTAGAAATTGGGCGGCTTCAAAGTTGTAGGTTTTCGTTTTCGTTCAAAAATCTCAATATTTGTTCTCGTGGGACAATATCCGACCTACAGGCCTATTTGGCGATGTACCTGGCCTTCCTGGGGCGCTTGGTGCGGGCAGCGGGAGGCGGCAGAAAGTGACAAACGTGCGAGGTGCTACGGCGCAGCACCCTTAGGAGAGTTCAGGGTAGGCAAACCTGCCAAGCATGCGCGTTGGATACCTTGCCTACCAGGGGACTTCGGCTGCTGGAGTCCGGCGCTGTGCTATGCTCGGGCCAGGTCCTTTCCCTCTTCTACCTCCAACCTCACCCGCCCTACTGTCCAGTCTCCTCGTACGTAGTTGACCAGGTGGCATCAGATGTTTTGACTGCCTACTAGGCGTCGTGAGGTGCATCGCCAATGTCCTAGTTTCGAGCCTTTGTACGTGTCCTGTGGCCAGGGGTGTTTCTGGGGTATAGTGTGACCTTCTAAATAGTGCATTGATATTTTGTAATGAATGAGATGCATGAGGTTCTTGCTAAAGTAATTAAATTTATCTTTATACGAAGCAAAATAATAAGAGCCTTTAATGGGGCCTTCTCAAAATTCTCAGAGTGTACATTTTGTCCAGATCAGAGGAAGTATACATTTTGTTAAGCTTCTCTTCAAGTGCTACTTCGCAAAGCACATGTGGAAGTGGAATTGATGCAGTTTTCATGTCTTTTGGCTAATTTAGCTTCTTGGCTGACAGATCTATTTTTTGCCAGCCGAACAACAACATACATTCTACTGAAAACATTCAAAGTTCCGGATGGTCTGGGGGCCTTGGCGAGGGCATCATTTAAAGAAGGTTTAACATACTGGTCGACCAGTGAGAGGAGATTGGACGGGAGACGGTAGGACAGGTGAGGTTTGAGGGAAGAGACGAGAAGGGCCTCGCCGGTACGCACAGCACAGCGCCGGACGCCAGCAGCCGAAGCCCCCGGGTAGCATTTTTGTATCAATCATACAGCAAACCGCTTTTTATAGCGTGACTATAATATAAATGCTCACGTTTGTCACTTTCTGTTGCCTCTTGCTGCCCACATCGAGCGCTCCAGGAGGTCCAGGTTCATCGCCAAATAGGCTTCTAAGTCGGACATTGTCCGAAGAGATCAAAAATTGAGATTTTTGAAAGAAAACAACAACCTCCAAATTTGAAGCCGCGCAATTTTTGAATTGTTTGTCCTAAAAAGCTGTGTGTGTGTCCATTAAATTCGCTGGTTCTTTATCTACAAGATGACCGCCTCGTATGGTCAAAGAAGATATTTTTTGAACATTTCTCCAAGATTCTGGTAAATTTTGAGAGTTTTTGGCCAATATTTTTGGAGATATTTGTCGTAAGTCAAATCTGTGGCCATATTCTTGCTCCTTGATCAATTTTACACTAGGTAAACCCAATACCCAAATTTAAGTCAAAAATTGGGGAAAAAACGAAAAATGGCTACAGGTTAGCCAATACATTTTTACGAGAACTAATATTTTAGAGATTTTGAAACATACCCACAAAAAATTAGTCAAATCGATGGGGTCGATGCCAAGTGTGGCTCTTCTTAAATAATTTTGCTCGTTGTGTAAAATGCCAATTTTCAAACATCATTATTTCGGTAATTGTTGACTTTAGGTATATAGGGTATGATATATCAAATATACTTAGAAGTTTTCACATAATTCAAAAATTTGCTAAAAAATGCATTTGAAATAACAAAAATTGACAATCTTTCGGACAATTTCTGATTGTCAAAAGAATCCCAAAACTTTTGTACAAATTATTTTTTGGTATATAGACCTCATTCAAAATATTAACAGAAACCCTGCAGAGGTAAATAGGGATTTACCACAGCTTGTTTTAACACGTAATGAAAATACACTGACAGTACACTGATAAATTTATGCAAAAAATAAAAATAAATCTTGTAAGTGAGAAAAAGCTGCAATAAAAAGCGAAATATATTTTAAATTTTCTTTTCAACGCAATTTCAATCGTACTACTGTCTGACGATTTTCTAGGCCCCAATGGTTAGAAACCCATTCGTTACACTTTACCCAGTAGGCATATTATATTAAGGTTGTATCACTATTTTTTTCAAGGTGCACTGGCAGGTGGCAACGCTGTAATTCTAAAACCGTCCGAACTAGCTCCCGCCACTAATAAACTTCTATCCGATGTCCTGACGAATTACCTGGACCAAGAGTGCTTCCAAATACACCATGGAGGTGTCCCGGAAACCACCGATTTACTGAGAGAGCGGTTCGACTACATTTTTTTCACCGGGTCATCGAAAATCGGGCAAATCGTCTACCAGGCGGCCGCTAAAAATTTGACACCCTGTACTCTAGGTAAGCGATTCGGAATTTAAGGGAGGTTTTCACAGTTGAAATATGTTATTCAAATAGCTTTCGTCTTAAAATAATATATAAATACTTCGGAATAGGAAAAAAACATGAATGTGTCTAGAGGGTTTGTTATGATTATTTAACATATATTGCTTTGATCGGGATTTATTCTTTGCTTCAATATTTGAACTTGAGCAAATAACACAAGCGGACTGTATATTGAATATTAGCTAACTTTATTTAAAAGACAGAGGATACAGTAGTATAATTAGTACATTTAGGGGTCAGCCTCGTTATTTAAACGACACGGGCTTTTTTACACTTCTTGACAGAGCGTGTCACTATCTACCTGCATAATTTTTTATTTCCCTGGTTCTCGCCGGTTGCCAAATATAGCAAGGTAATTCGAACGGTTCCCTTCTAGAAAACCCCAACATACTGCCCGCCTTGAAACTACTTAGTTTCAAAACAAACCTTAATATTGCTCGTACTGTACAGTTAAATTCAAGACTGACCCATTACATTACAAAAAAATTAAACCAAAAGTTACTAAACATTAAATACCTTACAACTATTACATGGCCTATTAAAAGGCTAGAGTCAAAAATGATTAAACATGAAATACCTTATAACTATTACATGGCCTATTAAAGGGGTAATTAGAGCAGAGTCTAATGGACATTAGAATACCTTAAAATTGTACACGTTGTTTACATTATTAGCAACATAAGTTGTTTAACCGTTTTTACAATATTTCTTAAAACATGTCGCACAGATGTCATTACTCAATAGGTAATGGACACACCTTAGTGACCGCACGTCGAAAAACACCAGATATAGATTTTACCTCGACAACTCTCACGACACCGTCACTCCCTGGATAAAGTGTAGTAACTCGTCCTAACTGCCATTGGAAAGTTGGAGCGTTTTCATCTTTGAGCAGAACCAATAATCCAATTCTCAAATTCGATCCATTCCGTCGCCATTTAACTCTGGTTTGTAATTCATTCAGGTACTCCTTGCGCCATCGTTGCCAAAAACTTAGCAGCATGGCTTGCATCTTTTGGTATTTGCCCAGTCGATTGTCAGGAATATGCTGGAGACTTACTTCCGGTAGGGCGGTTAACGACCGTCCAATGAGGAAATGGGCAGGAGTAAGAGCATTTAGATCCTCAGGATCATTAGATAATTGACATAAAGGTCGGGAATTCAAAATACCCTCCACCTGTGTTAACAATGTCGAAAAATTTTCGTATGTTAAAGAATGACCCTGTAATACCCTGTTCAAATGAAATTTTGCGGATTTTACCCCAGATTCCCAAAGTCCTCCAAATGAAGGTGATCTAGCTGGAATAAAGTGCCATTTTATACGTTCATTTGCAAAATTCTCTCCTATCAATTTAGCCTCATTTTCCAGAAAATTATAAAGTTTTTCTATTTCCGAATTAGCACCTACGAAATTCCTGCCATTGTCAGAAAATATATTAGACGGCTTACCTCTGCGACCTATAAATCGTTTAAATGTATTTAAAAATGAAGCTGTAGAAAGATCAGTCACCAACTCTAAGTGTATACATTTTGTACTCATACATATTATTAAACAAACATAGCCCTTAATAAGTTTTGCATTTCTTGTTTGCCTATCTTTAAGCATAAAGGGACCAGCATAATCTACACCCACATTTGTAAAAGGGGGAGGAGGCTGTACACGATAATCAGGTAGATTTCCCATTAAGTAATTTTGAATCTTAGGCTTTGAGCGAAAACATACAACGCATTTTCTAACAATATTTTTACAACAATTTCTAGCTGAGATTGGCCAAAATTTTTCTCGAATTGACTATATTAATTGTTGTACCCCGCAATGTAACAATCTATAATGCTCATTGCGTAATATTAAGTCCGTCAAGTGATGACCTTTTGGCAAAATAATTTGTTGTTTTTTATCAAATTCTAAATTCGAGTGTTGTAATCTTCCACCAACTCTTATTACTGACTCATGGATAAAAGGGTTTAAACATAAAAGTTTACTCTTCTTATTTAAAGGTTTCCTTTCTAACAAATTATTGTAATCTTCCAGGAAACATTGAATTTGACAAGTTTTAATTAAAAACAAAAGTACTAATTCTAATTCAAGAGGACTTATGATTTTATCTATATTAATGGTTTTGTTTCGTTTTTTATTTTTTAAGTTTTTAACGAATCTTAGAATATAAGCACATACTCTCACTAATTTAGTAATATTTGAGTGTCTTTCAGTTAACTTAACAAAAATATTATCACTTTCAATACTTATTACTAAAGATAGTTCTGAATCGCTGCACTTTTGTTCCGGAACATCAAAATTTATATTCAATTTACTTATTATCCATTCACTCTTTGGCAGGCGTAACCACTCGGGTCCCTGCCACCATAGTTCGGTTTTATACAACTTACTAGCTGTAAAACCCCTGGATATCAAGTCCGCAGGATTTTCATTAGTTCGGATATGATACCAGTCATATGTATGTGTTAAATTATTTATTTCGCTTACACGATTCGCGACAAAGGTTTTCCATTTCGATATATCGCCTTTTAACCATGCTAATGTTACCGACGAGTCTGTCCAAAAATATTGTGAGGTAAAGTTTATTTCTAAAGAATCCAAGGTTTTTTTTGTAAGATTGGCTAATAGTACGCACGCTGACAGTTCTAATCTTGGGAGTGTTACCTGCTGAATTGGAGCAACGCGTGTTTTTGAACATAATAAATTTACCGAAATAATATTTTTTGTTTCATTAACACATCGTATATACAAACACGCTCCATAAGCTTTTATGGACGCGTCTGCGAATCCATGTAATTCTATTATTATATAATTTGTTAAACAAGCATATCTAGGTATGCTTATATTATTTATATACTCTAAGTCCTTTTGAAATTCTATCCACTGATTAAAAATATTTTCAGGCACAGTGTCATCCCAAGAACATGCTATTTTCCATAGATCCTGTAACAATATTTTTGCCAAAATTATAACTGGTCCTAACAAACCCAAGGGATCAAAAATTTGGCAAACTAAAGACAAAATCTTTCGTTTTGAGATCTGAGTTATATTATTATCAAAATTACATATTGAATATTTAATCTTGTCACCATGGGGATCCCAAAATATACCTAATGTTTTATTATTACTATCATTTTCTCCAATACGTAATACACTAACCGGTAAATGTTCATTTAGTAAAAACTGATTTAAGATATTTACATCATTACACTACCATTTCCGTAATTCAAATCCTGCACTTGATAGAATTTTAGATATATTTTTCTGGAGTTCTATTAATTCTTCGCCAGAATCCGCTCCTGTCAGCAGGTCATCAATATAAAAACTATTTGCAATTATTTTACTTTCATTAGGATACTTTAATTCATGATCTTTAGACAACTGTAAAATACATCGAACCGCCAAATATGGTGCAGACGCGCATCCATATGTGACCGTATTTAGTTCATATAATTTTATGGGTTCATTTTTACTTGATCTCCAAAAAATTTTCTGATATTCTTTGTGCTTATCATTTATTAAAATCTGACGATACATTTTTGAAATGTCAGACGTCATTACATACTGAAATTTTCGAAATCTAACTAATATTGAAAATATATCGTTCTGTAATGCAGGGCCTACAAACTGCACGTCATTTAATGACAACCCGGAATCGGTTTTCGCTGAAGCATCAAAAACAACTCTATATTTTGTAGTAACACTAGTTGACTTAATTACTACGTGATGTGGCAAAAAATATCCTGTATTTAAATTATTGGAATTTAACTCTATCTCTCTCATATGTTCCAAGGACTTATATTCTTCCATAAAACTCACATATTCTTGTTGTAAAGACACATTTTTTATTAACTTATTTTCTAAGGATTGAAATCTTTTTAATGCAACTTCTCTAGAATTGCCTAACTTTGGTAACGATTCTTTAAAAGGTATATCGACAACAAACCGACCATTTTTATCCCTCCTAGTAGTATTTTCAAAATTAAGTTCGCAATATTTCTCTGAATCTGAAAATATTTTATTTTTATTTGAAATCTCCTCTATTGTCCAAAATTTTAAAATTTGCGCATCGATTTTTTCATTTATACTTAAACAGTTTACTGAAGCTAAACTATCACAGATATTTTTCTGATTATTGCATATTAAATTTCCCGCTATAACCCAACCTAAGGCGGTTTTTTGCAGAATGGGCATATTTTCCCCTAATTGATATTGTCCTTGACGCATAATTTCCCAAAATACTTGTGATCCCAGCAACAAATCTATTTCATTAGAAATATTGTAATTAGAATCCGCTAACTGAAAAGAGTTAGGTATATTAACAATTTTATTATCAAAACTTATTCTGGGCAATTTATCTGTAATTTTGGAAATTATTAAGCAATTTATTTCTTTCGAAAACACATCGTAATTAGACATTATAGAAATGTTGGTATGCATATTTAATTTGACTGCATTTTGCCCGATCCCATTGACTACATGGTTTATTTTGGACTTCTTAAGACCTA
>MU182517.1:0-28072 GCA_016904865.1 Pissodes strobi | reverse complement strand
TTGAATAAACCTATTAATTAACAAAAAGCCCATATGATGCGGACTTTACTGGTCACACTGCATATGACCTCTTACCAAACTTGTAAATATGTGCATTAAAGACTCAATATACCCATCAGCATTAAAGATTTCTCGGGTTGTTCCTATATTTAAAAAGGGCTCACCAGATGACCTGACAAACTACCGTCCTATATCGATTGTCCCAGTTTTCTCAAAGATTTTCGAAAAAGCACTTAAAAATCAAATATCATATTATCTTGAAAGTTCTTCTCTCTTTAGTTCAAATCAGTTTGGTTTTAGAAGTGCTAAATCTACAACTCTGGCAATCAATAGATTTGTTGAAATAATAAATGAAGGCATGGATAGGGTAGAGCACAGCACATCTTCTGTGATCTTAGTAAGGCCTTCGACTGTGTCTCTTTTGATATCCTTGCAAAAAAACTTGATATGTACAAATTTTCGAAATCTAGCATCAATCTAATATTATCATATCTGAACAGTAGATCTCAAGTGGTGAACATTGGTAGAGAAAGGTTTGACCTTATTATTCAAAGATATGGCGTTCTCCAGGGTTCAGTCTTGGGACCGCTGCTTTTCTTGATCTATATTAATGATCTGGAGAGCAGCGTCCCCAATGCTGACACTCTACTCTGTGCTGATGACACCACGGTCATAAAAGGAGCGGAGTCTGTGGTTATGTTACAGGGAATGTTAGGAGAGATAGAGCTGAGGCTCACAAACTGGTTTATTACCAACAAACTAAGCATGAATGCATCTAAAACCCAAAAATTATTCCTCTCGACACGTAAATTGGATGTACCAGGAAACGAACCTGTGAATTTCTTAGGAATCAGTATTGATTGCAAACTGAAGTGGGACTCACACATTGGAGAGGTCTGTAAGCGGGTAGCGTCGGGGGTGCATGCACTCAGGGTCCTGACTCAGACTGTTTCAGAAAGGGTTGCGTTATCGGTTTTCTTTGCGTGCGTCCAGTCCAGGATATCCTACGGAATCTTGGCTTGGGGGCATGCTGCAGATATAAATCGGGTTTTTGCACTGCAGAGGCAGTCAGAGTTATGTGTAATAGGAGCTATAGAGCTGATTGCAGAGACATTTTTGTTAAATATAATATTCTAACCGTGCCGCCCCTATATATTTTCTAATGTCTGCTGAATGTTAAGACAAACATAATGAACTATGAAACACATCAAAATATTCATCATCACAAAACTAGAAATCGATCTAATATCTATACAGATTTCCATAGAATACATAAAATAAAAACGGGTATTTCATACTATGGTCCTAAATTCTACAATTTATTGCCGCTCACTGTGAGAATGTTACCCCTAAATAGTTTTAAAAAGAACATAAGTAAATGTTTTTATTCGTCTCAGGAATATGTTAACAATGATTTTATAGATTTGTAATGTCTGCTGATGTTTTTTTATTTCTTTTTTTGTTAACCTGTATACAACTATAAATTATTTGTGATTCCTGTGAAATTTTCCTTATTGACCTGTGTAAGCTTTGGGAAGTAATGCACCAATAAATTATGTCTATGTCTATGTCTATTGTTAAAGTTCGATCTTAGTCAATTTTCGAGATAAACAGGGACTGCACACAGGCAGTATAATTTACCAAAGGGTGGATTCTGAAGCAATTTTGAAAGTAAATTAAAACCATTTCACATTATGAACATGTCAGTGCAGGGGTTTTCCGTGTATTTTGGAGCACCCCTAGAGAGATTATTTTAAGAGGTATTAAAAAATTCAAATATAAAAAAGTTGTAGGGTTTGTGATGAACCACCAGTTTTATGAGAAATTTTTACTTTTTATTTCTTAAATAGATCGTCCTGTATATCTATAGTTCATATAAGCCGTTTATTAGTGATTTCAAATCGAGTCCGAACATATCAGATTTGATACCTCTATCTTCAACATTAAAGGATAAAAATGACAAACAAGGAGAACACTATAATAGTTGTTTACTAAACAAGTGCGGAAAAGATACTTTCCGCTCGTGTTAGATACAATATTTTTCCTACGAGCTCCAAATTAAACAAGAAATTAGCTAAAAATCAAATAATATTAATCTTATAATTTTATGAAACCGGTTTTTTCGGTAAGAAACACGTACTGAAATATGTGTTTGTGCTGCTAAATGAACAATTTCATTATTCACTGTTCCACACTTAATTTTCCTACGAAAAAAACAAATTGTAATCGACATAAAAACAAAAAGAAATTTAAAAGTGGAAGCGTCAAACCAAAGATTGCAAAAAATAGGAATAAGAAAAATGAAGAAGTTATGCCTAAGTAACGTCGTATGACCGATTATATGAAGTATAAGCCAAGTTGCTCTGCTGTTCCACAAAATGATGACAGTACACATTCATCTGCCTGCCTAAATTAAGCTGAGCCTCAGAAGTTTGAAAACAGTGAAATGGTAAGTTCAATGAAAGTAATTAAAGAAGTTGTTGAGGGCATAAGCCGAACTCACTTCAGTTTTGAAAAATAGCCGAAATGTTATTTTGGTTGAGGAGCATAAGATATTTTTGGGAAAATTGTTCCCTATTCTTTTAGTTTTTACTTTACTCTAAATAAAAAAATTACATTTTAATATTCTTTTCCAGGTTACAGACATTTTAGTAAAATTGGTTGCTTGGAAAATGGAAAAACATGGAAAGTGACGAGCAAACTACCTATCCTCGATGATTTGCGAGGAAGTTGTTCAATTAATTACAAGCGAATTTAAAGTACTATACTAGTCCATATCATTAGATTCAACTCCAGATAAATGTCAGTTCATTAGCTTACAATTTTGATTTTTAGATATTTAGAAGAACGCATGCCTGTTATTGAAAGATGTGTAAAATTCATGCCTCGCCAGGGCCATAAAGCTAAAGATATGTTTCAAGGCTTGAGCAAGTTTTTAAAGGAGAATCAAGTATACGTTAAGAACTGCAGTCGTCAAGCTTATGGCAATACTTCTTCAATGAGCGGAAAACCCAATGGCCTTCAAATGTTGGTACTGACAAAAATAAATTAGCGGATACTCTGCACTGGGAATTCACTCAGTTTTTAATCGTGTAGGACAGGCAGCTGTTGAGTGCTTTCTGAGTGCTGCAAGATGTTTCGCCTTTTTGAGAAAAATTACGGTCTCAACTATAGATATAAAAGTTTGATCAATTGCTTGAAAAAAGACGACGCGACGCTGACAACAAACCTATTCTCTGCCAAAACGGACAATAATAACACTTTGGTTATGCAGAGCAGCAAGAGCCCTTTTGCAAGGCTGTAGAGAAATAAATAATGCACTTTTTGAAATTTCACAGGAGAAAAAGGTGTTACTGCTAAGTTTGTAAAACCAAATATCAAAGTGGAAAACGGGGCTATACACATTATTTTGGAAAGATATCTTGGGTCAAGTGAAGAAAACTAATGTAAGTCTGCAGAACCCTACATTAGACGTGAATACAGCCGCTTCAGCACTGGCGTCACTAACAAGCTTTATAAGAGCAAGACAGGATCTGACTCCATCAGAAAAATTTTCAACTCTGTCACAGATCAATTTGAATCATCATTGCGACAGAAGATTGACGTATGCAAACGAATTGATAGTCGTTTCGGGTTTCTCAATTGTTGACTACACTTAGTAATGAAGAGATAATTGCAGCAGTTCAAAACTTACCAGAAACATTTAATAATGAGTTTAGAAAAAAATACGACGAAAATGAAAAAGTCATTAGTCAGGAAGAGTAGATGTATGAACTCATCTTAGAAAAAATATCAATAAAGGTTGTGTTCCTAATATTGAGATTGACTTCAGAATGTATGTACTTGTCACAAGTTAACCAAAAATAGACTTGGAGCTTTCAGGTTAGAAGATATGCTCAACCCTTTAGCTTTACTAAGCATTGAAAGTGACATTTTGAGGCAACAAAGCTATGAATATATTAGAAGTAGCTTCATTAGTACAAAGTGTAGGTGTAAACTAGTTAGCCAATAAGCCATTAAGATTATGTGACACTATCATTTTAGTTTAATTTTTTAAATTTGAAACCGTTAAGGTAATGATTAATGATGTTCAGTTCTTTTCATCTCATGAATTCATAAAATTCTAAATGATGTATAGGTAAGTGGTACGTAAATTTTCTATAATTTAATAATAAACGTTCAACTTAAATTTTTTAGTTTTTAATTGGATAACTGTTAAAAATGCGATTTTTGTAGGTTAATTTAAAAAATTATCCTAAATACGGCATTAGACACCCGTAGACGATCCATGTATATTCTACTATGATACACCCTATAGATATATACACTTTCGACTGTGAACTTTATGCTTTTACAGTATATGGAAGTAATGTAGACTGACCTTTACCATTTTCCATAAAAATTACATTTATGGTAGTGGCACACACACTAAAGGGAGATCCTATGGCGCTCATCGAGCGGTGTGTGTGCGAAGATGTTGATTGACACGGTTCTTGAATAGTTATAGGTTGTAATTAGGAGGAAACAGATGTCCTGGGAGTGAGTTCCATAGTGATGCAGTGCGCCAGACAAAGGAGTTCTTGTAAAGCGATGTTCTATTTCCAGTTGTACGACGAACTGGTCCGCTCTTGCCGTCTGTCGCGACTGTCTGACAGGCGTTGCCAGGGGCGGGATTAGGCCGGCCAAATCCTGGGTATATCTGCCGTGAAAGTATCTGTAAAACAGGAACATCTCGGCCACATGTCTGCGGTGTTCCAGACTATCCAGATTCCGGGTTAACTCCGGATCACCGACAAGACGCACAGCTCTTCTGAATGGAATCCACCAGCTTTAGGGTGTGCTTTGGTGCGACACTCCAGATATGTGAGCAATATTCTAAGCACGGTCTTATTTGCGCTTTGTAGCGCAAGAGCAACTGCTGCGGTGTATACAGGTTTTTGTTGCGAAATAGCGCACCAAGCTTCTAGGAGGCTGATTTAATAATGTTAGCAACGTGGTCATGCCAGGACATATTGCTGTTGACCGAGAAACCCAGCAGTCCGATTGACGAGGATGAAGGAATGGTCTATCCTGCCATAATGATGTCAGGGCCCGCCGTATTGGCCCTCTTAGTAAACGTGGCTGCTTGGATCTTTGCTGCATTGAACTGGACCAAATTTCTGTCGCCCCAAATTTGAACTTTCTCCAGGTCTTGATTAATTGCTGTAATCTGCTCCTGTCTGCGGTGATAAGTCTCAGTCGCCGATAAAGGTCTTTCTGATCTAAATTGGGAGATAAGGGTACTGTCATCTGCAAAACTGTAAACAGGATTATTCGTTTCGGTCAGCAGGTCGTTAATATAGATGAGGAACAGAGTTGGTGAAAGTATTAACGCCCGCGTTAATGGTGAATCTGTATGAGATGTGTCCATCAACTGCAACGTGCAGAGTGGCAAGCCAGCTGCTAAGAGAGGCTATAGCAGTCCGAAGGAGGGCAGTTTGTTGAGCAGTCCGTGTTACATAATTATAAATATCATTTTCAATTTTCATATTACTTAAACTAAATTCACAACAATATTTCACGTACCATGAGTGTTATCCATGGTGTCTTTGGTATTTGGTATTTCTTCTAAATTTCTTCTAAATTAGGAATACGAAACATACTAATTTATTTCTTATTCGTACCTACTACTATTAGCTATAATGGTTTAAACAACATTTTATATTAGAAAAGAAAGTCAATGGTAATAAAGAAACATTTTATTCGACACCAATAATTTTACCTATAAAGTAATATCACAAACAAGTACCTCATACGTCGATGCTCTAATCCTATTTATAGACAACTAGTATAATACAAATAATACAATAACAATATTTATACCTAAATAAATGGCTTAGGTATAGTTTAGTTTCTAATGTTGATATTTTTGAGTATTTCGCCACTTCCGAAAGTAATTTTATTATTTTAATAAAACCTCTTTCAAACAATTTCTCGGCAGCACAAAGTAATATCAACTCATCCAAATAAAAAGCAAGATAATAAATTATAAATTATTTCGTTGCTAATGAGTACACTAACTGATTTTGACAGGTAAAGTGTAAGTAACATTATGATGATTATTGTTTCTGGCTTTGTTTTTATGTTTTAATCATGTACCCATACAGCGCGGACATAAAAGAATAAATTCGTTACAAAATCAGGACATTTTTTGCTTATTAAACTAAAATTTGTTCGAAAACCTGCGTCTGAAAATTTATATTTAAAACACTACGAAAGATTGTAGGATCAAAGCGTTTTATCAATTTCCGATTTAAAACTACATCGGAAGTTAAAAGACGGTTTGGCAAGTATGTAGCCTACGTGATTTTTCCGTATATTTTATTTTACCGTACAGCCCATAGCCACCGATTCAACGGGCTACGGGCGCAATGAGGGTGGTTCCCCTCCCCTTTCTTTCCCAGCAAATTGTCAGCCAAAGGTTTACTTTACAAATTTACAATTAAGTGTTAATAAATGCCTATTGTTCTTATTCAATTTGAAAATCATAATTTCAATATTGTTCGATTTTCCTGTTAATTTGCACCATATAATTGTATCAAGTAAAATCAACCAATCAATCAGAAGCTTTTTTGCCAAAAAAATAGAATCTTTTGTCGACAAATCGTGAATGTGAAAAACATAAAAATTTAATAATGAAACAACGAATACAAACAATTCAAGACAAAAAATTAGGAAGGCAAAGCCATTTTGGAAAATTTAAATATATTGAAAAAAATAAATGAAATATTAACATCAGATAAACATATTTTTACGTTAAATAAAATCTAGTTCTTTGAGGCAGCATGAAATTGTATTTTTTTCTTTTCAAGCAGCTTGACTCAATTTCCTTGCATCAGGGAGATTATGATCCGATATTTCATAAAACTATTTTGGATATTAACCATTTTATATTTTTAACATAAAAAATTTAATTTTAAATGATTTAATTGTTATATCAAAGAAATTATTCAGGTTTTAATAAATTAAGAGACTATTTACGTTTATTTTCATAATAGTTAAATAGACTTCTCTTTAAAAATTATGCCTCAACTTCAAGGTCATTGCATGTCAAATTTTTTTTATGAAAGATAAAAATAGATATTATTTGTCTAGTTTCATACAGCCTTGCATGAAATCATCTATAAAATAATGATTTGACGGAAAAATATCTTAATTTTATTTATATTTAAAAAAAAATGCGTACAAATTACACTGTTTAAAAACACTTACGAAAAAAAATCCTATTTATTTAATGAATCTGTGATATAGGGCACCACTGGGCAAGCAGCAATAGCAATAATACTCCCTATTATTCGCTGTCGGCTTTTATTTAGTTTTTATCATATAAGTAATGTCCCGCATGTCCGAAATCCTTTTGTCCTTTATAAATTAGTTTTTATTATACAAGTTTAATTTATACAAACATGACGAAACTAAAAAAAAATGCATTTTCGTTTATTTTCAATTTTAATAGCTAAGAGTTAGGTCAGAAGCTTAATCTTCAGCGGAAACTGGGAAATGATCCAAGCGTTCGGAAATTTTCGGAAAAGTGCCTGCAATCAGCTGATAATAAACTATCTGATATGAGGTTGTTGTTTCCGAAAACCCATATTAAAAATACATTGCCTAAAATTATGTCTCCAATGTGATTCTCATAACTTATACGAGACATTTTTGGAGCTTTCTGATTTTAGCACACTTATAAAAATTCGCTATTTTTGATCATAATGTTTTTTAATAAAAAACCCTCCAACTGTAACTCCTACACCCAACCCAAAAATCAGGGCGTAAGACAAATACCTCGTGAAATTGATATTCCTGTTCAGCGTCTTCAAAGCCATGCGTAACGTTTTAGTTCCTTTTTCGGTATACGGGGGGTATCTCATTTCTTGTGCCTTTTCTCCGATAGCGCTAAAGCTTCTGAATAAAACGCTCTTCTTGTGGGAGAACGTATCGAAACTCCTCTTGCCGTGGTAATTCCCCATTCCACTGTTGCCAACCCCACCGAACGGAAGCGTCTCTACCGACAAGTGCATAATGGTGTCGTTAATGCACACACCTCCACTGCTGGTGGCGCTAAGAAACAGGTCCTTTGTTGTCTGATCCTTCGTGAATACGTACAACGCCAACGGTTTTTCTCTTTCGTTAATAAACTTGACAGCTTCCTGAGCGTCTTTAACGTTAATGATGGGCAACACTGGACCGAAAATTTCCTCCTTCATTACGTCATCGTCAGGATTGACGTCCACGAGAATCGTGGGCGAAATGTACAGATCCTGGGCGTCGACGTTGCCGCCTATCGCTATTTTCTGGTTTTTAAGGAGGTTACAGATCCTGGAATATAAATATTATATATTTTTTCGGTTGTAAATTATTTTAAATGTTATAACATTATTAATGATTAATGATCTTCTTCAATATACGTTATGTAAAAAAATTGCAGGAAATGAATAAATTCAAATTAAATTTGATTCAAATAAGTTATTCTATAATATGAAAATATTTATATCAATCACTTGAAATAATGGAATAATCTAAAATATAATCCCACGCACTGTTCCTTACTTGTTGTAGTAATCTTTACTATACAAATTTATTTTATATAAACAGATATATTGTAATAAAACAAAACAAATATATACCATCATATTGGCACGTTGATGAACTAGACATTTTTATTGAATCCAAATAAAAATATATAAAATTTGGGATTTTTGGAATATTATATCGGAATAACAAATAATAGAATATTTCATTCGCTATAGTTAGAGAAATAGTCATGGCAGATTTAATTTTGTTCTTTTAAAACATCATACATACTGACAATTTGAAAACTGACAATGGATATATTTTCTGCACTAAAGAAAATATCAAAATACCAAAAAATATAATTTCTACAAAAACTCAGGAGAATACAAATAGGGTATATTACAGATCACCAAAAAACACATTCTCAAAATCCTCCATAGCTTTCTGAAAAATGTTTCTTGGAATACTTCGACAAGCATCAAGTATCCTCTGATGAAATTCATCCAAAGAAGCCGGCTGCGTTTTGTAAACTAGCAATTTAGTGTAGCTCCATAAAAATAAATCCATGGGGGTAAGGTCAGGCGACCACTCAATAGTACCTCTGCTGCGAATCGATAGTCTGGGGGGTGCATCATCTTGCTGGAAGTGTAGAATATCTTCGTTTTAATTTAGATTGCCTTGTAAGTATCTTTGATTTTCAACTGCATGAATAATTTCCATAGATCCCAAAATTTATTTGCAGGGGGTAAGGGATCGGGACTTAATATCAAACACCAAGCGATCCAAAAGTCAACTTCACCTGCACGAGCGGTAGTCTAAAACTACCTCCTGCTAGATAGCTGACGAGACTCTGGCGACCGAGTATGGGCGGAATAACCCTATCATAGTTAAACAACTGCTTCAGGGAACTGAAGAAATGCAATTCCCACAAACACTCGCCAACACGCACGGCAAGCAAGGCGTTTTAATGCCAGAACTCTCTACAAAATATGATATGTCACAAACTAAAATGGAATTCCCCAGGTGGGTAGGACGATACGTCCAGAATCTTACACTGATAACACATCAGTCTGTCTCATGGATTCTGGGGGAGACAAGCTCGTGACATCCAGACATCTAGAAGAATGGATACCATATAGGTGAAACGGACAGCTCAATAGATGGTATAGGCTTCTTGATAAATAAAAAACACGCTCCAGATATTATAAGCATCGCAAGCATTTCTAAACGCGTGGCATACGTAATAATCCGTCTAGATCGTAAACTTAAAATGAAAATTATCCAAGCCTATGTACTCACATCTATGGCCGAAGAAGAAGAAATAGATCGATTTTACGAAGACATCAACAGGGCCCTCACATTTCCTGGATGTAGTCAAACCTTTCTCATAGGACGCTAAAGTTTCAAAACAACTGGATGAAGCCGAAACGGTAATAGGTTCATTTGGAACAGGAGTCAGAAACGATAGAGGAAGTACTTTAATTAACTTTCTCTCACAACATCGACTGTACCTAATGAATAGTTTCTTCCAGAAAAAACAACACAGAAGGTGGACTTGGATAAGCCCGAATGGACAAACAAAAAATGAAATTGATTTTATCATTTCCAACAAGAAAGAAGTAATAACCGACGTAACAGTGCTGAATAATTGTACAATAGGAAGCTACCACAAATTGGTTAGGGCAAAGGTTAGTATAGATTTGAAAAGAGAAAGATCAAAGATACAAAATACTAAATGGGACAACGACTCCAAATACGAAAATTCCGTTACAACTGCTTTAGTAGAAATGACTCCAAACAACCAACCCCTGATATTGAAACTATAAATAGAAATATAATTAAAGCCATTAACCCATTTACGGCCAAGGATAGAAATAAAACTTAAAATTTTTAAATAACATATTTTAATTATCAAAACACATTACAGTAACACATATATGCCGTCAAAAAATAAATAAATCGGCTACTTTTTAAAATAAATGTGTCGCGCATCAACGGCCTATAGTGTTAAGTGGTATTGCCGGAAACAGTCGGCGTGTAAATAAACTGTACAACGCTCACAAATATAAATTGTTTGACTCCTGCAAATACGACATCTTCTTCGGGAGTCACTTCTACTGATTACATGTCCAGAGTGATCAACCCTCACTTCATTGGGTGGTTCTGTTCGAAGTAGTGATGGGCTTATTCGAATGAAAAATAACCTGTTATCCGGTTATTAAAATAACCTGTATTATTCGGTTTTCATTCCACAAGTATTCGAATGAAAAATACCTGAACCTCATACGTACGAATTCAAATACGAACTACGAAGGAACAAGCCCGACGTATAACGACAAGTTTCGGTGTCGCGTCGATCCGTCGAATGATCAACGAGCAAGAAGCGGTTTTAATTTTAAATGTTATGAAGTTTCGATGCTTTAGCTCGAATAAAAGGTGAGTTTTTAAATTTCAAATGTACCGGTAGGATGTGGAATTGTGGAAGCCGAACTTGGGGGGTTGAAAAATAGCGAATATTAAGTTAAGATTAAAGCTGGATTTATAGATTAACATAACATAAGCATAGCATAGACATAGCATCGCATAAGCACATTACAAGAAATGGTCCGTTTATAAATAGGATTTATGTTATGTTGCGCCTGAGCCGTAAATCGCAAATACTAACCTTACAAATTTCATAATTTTGTTTTAAATTTTTTAAAGAAGTATATTATAGAGTCTTATGTATATTAATTTATAAATCCTTACCATTCTCAAAAAGAACAAGCATTCAAAAAGCCAAAACACCAAACTTTATTGATCATCGCATATGTCATTCTCTCAAAAGGTAAGTACAATTAAAATTCTGTGTTTTCATTGGTCGAACATAAGCACATAGCATAAAAAGTTGAATATTGGTCAACTTCTTATGTCAAGCTTATGTTATGTCGATCTATAAATTGCCTAACTTAAATATGAATGTTTAACTTCTTATGCTTATGCTATGCTTATGTTATGTCAATCTATAAATCCAGCTTTAGAGTAGATACTTTGTATTTGTATATTATAATTTTTTTTATTAGTATTAGTAGGTGTATTGTTAATGGTTTACTATATAGTATGTAGATTTAATATTAATTAGGAATATTTAATCTTAATATTTGCATAAACATTTGTCATGTTTGTTTAGTTTTTAGGTTATAGATTAGAATTTGGAATGTAGGAGCAATAGAGCAATACATAAGTCGTAATATAACTATAACAATGTATGTACTATTAATTATTAATATTATTATAGTACTATAAATACATAGCCAGAGTGAAAGACTTTTTTGCAAAGTAAATTTTTAATAATTATGTTCATTACATGTAATCAACACATCCAAGGATCATATTTTGGAGTTTAAGTATTTTTGATTTAAAAACGTAAAATGCTATTTATTTTATTTTGTTCAATAATATTGCGCAATCAAATATTATTCTATTGTTATTTATTAAGCCATACTTAATAAGACAATAGATAATTACAGGTACGAATTACGTTACGAATACGATGCCGATGATGCTGAACCTCCTTCCTAACCGGCTGCGATCGCTAACCTGAATTTATTCGAATGATTATTCAAATAATCATTCGGTTATTAATATTATTTGAATACAGATAATTCGGTTATCAAAATAATCCGGTTATGCCCATCACTAGTTCGAAGTGCACTAGCGACAAAGTTGTTCGTTTTTAGTAGCCGTATTGCGATAAATGATTTAAAATTCAGTTACGACATTTTATTCTGGTTCACCATGTTGTAGAGTTTCCATGAATTCACACAGTACTGTCGATTGTATTTATAAATAATGGCCACCACCATTTTTTACCCATCACGCCGATTCTATAATTTGCCACGCCATTATCATGTAAATCTACTCCTCCCATGTAGTTATTATATGTTGCAATTACGGCCGGTTGTGGAATTGATACTTCTTTTCTCGCTTTCCCATCATACCTTTTGGCTGACGTAAGAGGTTCTGCATGATAATGAGTACGGATTGCCGTGACAATGGAATTATTGTTCCATTTTACCAATGAAATGAGGGTAGATTCATCAAATTGTGCATCATAAGTGCCCCTACCTTATTTTGAGATCACTTTACTTTAAACCAAATGACAATTACTTGTTCTGTTCTCGCGAATGGTTCCTGTGGCGAAAAAGCCTTTGGTTTTCAAAAGAGAAATTGAATGAAAAAGCGCGAAACTGTATGAATTTCTCATTCATTGTATTAAAAAAGGGGCGGAGTTTTGTGGTTTTGTCTGCTATATTCAGATTATTATTATCACTCAAGTGCAGTTTCGTTTTATCGATCTGAACTTACTTATTCCTACTCATGCAGTCTCTGACCATATTAACAGTTTTGTCCTCATCTAAAGACCAACATATATCTGTCTGGGGTAAGCTGTGATATCCAGACAAAATTAGGATCCCGAGAAAATTCAGCAGTTCGGCTCGTGAAAGATGAAATTCGTGCCTGTTGTTGTGCTGTGCGTATTTTTCTGAAAACTGAATAATCAAGTCCATAACATCCTCGTCGACGAAGTTGCAAAAAATGTCTAACAGTGACAAACCTTCCAACTCGCCCAGTTCTTGAATGTGTTCCTCTTATTTGGAGATAGGCAATGTTTGGTGCACGAATGATCCAGATCTCCAAGTCGGTTTGTAACTTACTGCTTTTTCTCCAAGAATTTTTTGACGTTTTGTTGCCATATCTTCTTCATTAGATTTTTCATAAATGGCCTCTGGGGTAGCGTGGATCTCCAAGGTTCCCGCTATGTCTCCATTCTGGCAGTTTTCGAAATTTTCCCGGTCCTCCGAAAAGTCCACCTCGTCTGTGAGTTGATGTACCTCCGGTGGAATGTAGACGGCGTCAATTTGCTCTGGAAATCACAAAATAATGCCGAATAATATTCAACACTCAAACCAAAGCGCTGTACCCAAACCATATATGATTTAGAGCACCAAACACATATTTCGACAGCTAGTGTATTTGTGTAGTGAAACCACAGTTCCCTCTCACCAGTGAATGTATAACAGAGAAAAAGTAATGATAGGTTAGGTTCAAAAAATACTTACCAGTTTCATCGTGAAGCTCAACTACAGCCTCCTCTAAGGCCAACTGTAACTCCTTTTGCGTAAGAAACTTTTTCATTTTGTACAATAATCAATTCTTATAACACGCAACACGCACTCGATTCGAATCAGACTCACTAAAAACAAACTTGCACGTCTACGTCTAGTCAATTTCGTTACCGCCCGAGAATACATGTCCTGACAGGCTTCCGACACTGATGCGAGAACGCAACAGCAAAACTCGTACCTCGGCTTTCAATTTTATAGTGTAACTGGAAGTGTAGTTGGTCAAATAGAAGTAATAAAACTTTGAAAATGAAATCATGAATATGGGTATTTGATTTTTGAAATTTTCGGAGCCACATATAAGAAAAATCGACATTTTTAAACATTTACCAAAAAAATACAAATAAAAAAATTCCTTCAAATACACTTAGCCGCAAAAATAACGCACAACCCAAAAATTATGCTCAACTTAAAGGTTGATTTTCTCGCGAACTAATAAATCGATTGCGATATTTTTTTTTTGAAATGTAGCTTTTTTCTTTGGCAACTGCACTAACATAGAATATTTTATTCAGATTTCAGTTTTAGGCTTATACAGGGTGCAAAGTTGAATGTAGTAATTTTTTCGTTAAATTTGAGACACCCTGTAGGGAGCGTTAGCAACAACAACGGATTCATAATGAAATCATACTTTAGCCCCATGTTTTCTGAACATTTTGTTTTTTTTAATTTCTCTGATATCTGTAATATCAAAGAAAATACACAGTTTTATACCAGAACCTGTTTTTTTTTTAATTAAAATAACATTTTGACAACGTTAAAATAAGAATAATACTAACAATAATTATTAAGAATACACCTCTACTTCTAATGACTGCTTCACATCGCCTCGGCATACTCAATATTAAATTGGATATTTTATTTCGGTCAAGTCCATTATAAATATCGGTAACCATTATTTGGACATCTTCCAGGTTGGCAGAAGGGGGTTAATGCTATCTCAGTGCCCTACCAATAATATCCCATAAGTGTTCAATAGGATTCATATCGGGACTATGCGGTGGCCAATTTAAAGTTGACCACACGCTCTACATGGGGCCTTGCGTTATCGTGCATTAGTAAAAAATTATTCCCAATGTACGGAGCGAAGGGGACAACGTGCTCAGACGAAATATCACTGATATACCTTTCGCTATTTAAAGAACCCCCACGTAAAGGAACGATATCCGACCGATTATGGGCTGCACTGAGTTGTGTCAAAACTTTAAATTGGCCACCGCATAGTCCCGATATGAATCCTATTGAACACTTATGGGATATTATTGGTAGGGCAATGAGATAGCATCAACCCCCTTCTGTCAACCTGGAAGATCTCCAAATAATGGTTACCGATATTTAAAATGAACTTGACCAAAATAAAATATCCAATTTAATATCGAGTATGCCAAGGCGATGTGAAGCAGTCATTAGAAGTAGAGGTGGAACACGCGCTACTAATGTACTTTTTTTACTATGTATTGTTAATTATTGTTGGTATTATTCTTATTTTAACGTTGTCAAAACGTTATTTTAATTAAAAAAAAAAACATGTTCTGGTATAAAACTGTGTATTTTCTTTGATATTACAGATATCAGAGAAATTAAAAAACCAAAATGTTCAAAAAAGATGGGGCTACAGTATGATTTCATTATGAATACGTTGTTGTTGCTAACGCTCCCTACAGAGTGTCTCAAATTTAACGTAAAAAAATTACTTTTATTTTTGCACCCTGTATAAGCCTAAAACTGAAATCTGAATAAAACATTCTAAGTTAGTGCAAATGCCAAAGAAAAAAGTACATTTAAAAAAAAAATTATCGAAATCGATTTATTGATTCTTGAGAAAATCAACTTTTAAGTTGAGCATAATTTTCGGTTGTGCGTTATTTTTGCGGCTAAGTGTATATTCCTATCGCTTTTGTTCAACCTTGCGTCAATGATACCAGCCCATATTTCAAGCTAAAAAAGTCCCCAGGTTTCATAAAAAAATTTAAGTGCAGTGTTGCGTATACGCATCACCGGCCATGAATGGGTTAAAGAAGCGGAAAGACAACACTGCAAACAGAATAACGAAAAACAACAGAAGCTCACCCAAAATACGAAAAATATGATATCCTTATGAGGAGAAATGTTAAAACAAAATAACAGTAACTCTGAAGACCTGAGACAGCTGAACAAGAGAATATCTAAAAAAATCAGGAAGGATGTAAGAAAATTCAATACAGAAAGTATAAGGCAAACTATAGAAGAAAACCAAAATATGAAGGTGTTGCGAAGAAAACTCTCGAATGGAAAAAGAGAGATTTTTAAATTAAAAGATAACCAAGTTGTGGCAACAACAATTAGAGAAAAACTGCTGAGAATAACAAAAAACTTCTGTACTGAACCATATACAAGTGGTCACCAACAAACAGTCATCAACATTTAGGCAAAAAGTTAATTAACCAAGGATCAGAGGATATTCCGGAAATAACTCTAGAATAGATCAGAATCTCGTTAAGAGAAATGAAAAATAACAAAGCCCCGGGAGAAGGCGGCATAATGACAGAGGCTGTAAAACTCGGAGGAGAAAAGCTGCTAAATTGGATCAAAGATTTATTTAATCTATGCTTTGAAAAGGGAATAATCCCGTCGCAGTAGAACAACATCATAATGATACTTCTCCATAAAAAGGTGATAACATCGAGCTTCAGAACTATAAAGCGGTAAGCCTTCTTTGCCATTTGTATAGGCTATTTACCAAAATCATTGCCAAACATCTGGAAGGTAAATTAGATTTTTATCCATCAGGAAAACAGGCCGGCTTTAAGAAAGGTTACCGGACAAATGACCATCTTCAAGCAATTAAAGTCCTGATAGAAAAGTTGGTGAAGTACAATAGACCCTTAGCCTTGCTATTAATCGATTTCCATAAAGCATTCGACACTATCGAGCTAACATCACTGGAGCAATGTAGAATAGGTTATAGATATACAAAGCTTATGGAATACATATACAGTAATGTTACCATAACTGTAAAACTTCATGAATCAACAGGCAAAATTAAAGTGGGCAGAGCAGTTCGGCAAGGAGACACCATTTCGCCTAAACTTTTCCCAGCTGTTCTCGAATACGCAATTCAATCATTGCTTTGGGAGAATAGAGGCATCAATATCGATGGTGAAAGGCTAACACAGCTCAGATTTGCAGATGATATCGGTCTCGTCACAGATAACATCGGAGATGCAAAACAAATGCTCGAAGAAATAGTACAGGCCTCATCAAAAGTCGGTCTCCGAATAAATGCAAGTAAAACCCAAATAATGACTAATCTAGTGCCTGAACAGAACATCAGAATAGGCGACTCCGAGATAAAAGAGACGCATATTATATACAAATACCTCGGGCACGAAATACAAATTGGAAGGAACAATCAAACGCACGAGATACAGCATGGAATAGGTTTGGGTTGGGCGGCTTTTGGCAAATTGCGAGAGGTATTTAAGAGTGAAATACCCATAGGTCTGATGAGAAAAGTGTATGAACAATGCGTGTTACCGGTAATAACATATGGAGCAGAACCTCTGACTAACAAAAAAGTCAGCAGAGTAGCTAAGAGTAGGCCAAAGAGCTATGGATAGAGCCATGCTTGGAATCACTAAAAGAGACAGAATACCCAATCAGACACAGAACTAAAGTTGACCACATAACTAGAATGAAATGGAGATGGCAACTCATATGGCGAGAACGTCAAACAACAGGTGGACTAAAAGAATATCGGAATGGCGACCACGGGAGGACAAACGTAACAGAGGTAGATCACCGGCACGCTGCGCTGGAGCGATGATATAAGGGAATTGGAGGGAATTAAAAAATTACCGCCCAGAACCGAGAGACATGGAGGAACTTAGAGGAGGCCTATGTCCAGCAGTGAACAGTGACGACTACAAGATGATAATGATGAATTTAGTTGCGCATTTCAACATAGATTTGGTCGGTTAAATACCTGCAATGGCTGCAATAAAAAATACCTATGAAACTGTCTCCCAATTTTCACTCCCAAACATTGATTTTTTGGGGGTATTGAGTACGCCTTTCTCTAAAAAGATGTGAACGTCACTCCAGTAGCGACAGATCTATGTATGAACGTGACTATTTCAGAAAAAAAGAAGACTCAATACTGAAGAAAATGTTTTTTATACATTCGAGTGTTGCCGTAATTCTTCCCGTTATATTTTCACAAAATTGATTTCTTCTGTACGGATCATCGTCGCCAAGTTCTTGCAAAGTTTTTATTTTGTAACAGATTCTGTTGATACGCCTGTAATTGCTGCTAAATGACGCGTTGACTTCTTTACATTTACCAAAATGGGGCCAATAACCTCAATCTGCATATCTTCATCCAGAACTTTAGGTTCTTGTCTTTTTTATCACCAACGGGTCCAGTTTGCTTATTGCAAATCAAATCTCTTATATATACATGGCTGATGTTTTTGTCAGGATAGCACATACCCTGAGCATCATTTCTACGTTCTTTCATAGAAGATACCAGTTCTAAATTAAAATAAATTCGAAGAAAAAATACATGACAGCAGCAAGTACGTTAAATTTTCAATGATTCAAAAGATGCAAATTTTATTGAAGATTTTACAAAACAAGTATTGCGTTACCTAATGCAAAAAAATTGAGAATTACAGAACTACAATAGTGTTTTAGTTTCGGCTTGGGATCCTTCTTCATCATTTACGATAATTTTCTAATTTAAGTCTAACATGACTATTTCTCTAAATATAGCGAATAAAATATTCTATTATTTGTTATTCAGAAGTAATATTGCAAAAATTCGAAATTTACATATTTTTAATGGGGTTGAATTAAAATGTCTAGTTCATCTAGTATACATTATTGTTTTTTAACGTCAACTTATTAATATGAGGGTGTATATTTTTTGTTTTATTACAATATGTGTATTTATATAAAATAAATTTAGATTCCCACAAGTAAGAAATATTGCAAGAGATTATATTTTAGTTTATTCCATTATTTTAAATGATTGACATAAGATTTTAAAGCGGATGAGAGCAGTGTTTCATTGGTGGATGAGGGTGGGCTTTTTGGTTTTTCGATATCTTCTTTAGTGTAGAAAATATAGCCATTGCAAATTTTCAAATTTGCACCCAGTATATTATGATATTAAATGTTTCCGTAATATCTCATTTTATTTTGCCAAATGCAAAATTATGATTATAATATTATAAAATGTGATTCTCTTTGCATGTTTATTATGCATTCTTTTAAGAAGAGTTTATATTTAAATAAATGTTACATGGATTTAATATGCTGGGGTTAACCGTCATTTTAATGTTGATCGTGACCGACATATTTTATCTCTAGTATTGAACATCTTAACATGGAACTTTGCCCGTGAATAAATAATGAACCATTACCTTATAAAATTTCTTTCGTTAAGAATCCTTGCAAAATCTTTGGATTGTTTGACATTATCGCCGAAAAATTCCTTGATAAATTTTCCGGCATGCTGGATGAACTCCTCCTGCACTTTCTGATCGCAGAGCAAATAATCGGGGGCCACGCACGTTTGTCCGCAATTCGAAAATTTTCCCCAAAGTACCCTTTTAGTCGCCAGCTGAATATCGGCTGAAAAATAAATCGATTATTTTCTAAATGTATTTATTTAAAGTTTTAATGCTTTACCTGTCGAATCAATAAAAGTGGGACTTTTGCCGCCTAGTTCCAGCGTGCAGGGCGTCAGATGATTGGTTGCGGCTTTGTGAATGATTTTACCGACTTGGGTCGAACCAGTGTAAAAAATATAGTCAAACCTACAATAATTAAACTAAACTCCTGAAATTTTTAGGTTAACTTTAGACCTAAATTTTTAAAAGAGGTTATAATTCTGAACAGGCCTGTTTGGTCGGCTTTTTTTAGGGCTGGTAAACATGTTGCAAACGTTACAAAATGTGTGATACAGATAATTATAACGAAAGTAGAGAGGGAGATCGGCGAGGCGAATTTTGATTTCAAACAATTCAAACCAGGCCCGGGAAAACCATTTTTATCTTCGTCTCTTCCACGTCATCCCCACCGAACTCGCCTATCTATCTCTAACAAGAATCGATCGTTGAACGGTCCGAAGTTTTTGTTGTATAGTATGTTCTACCATTCGGGTCAGCGAACTTTTGTTACTGTTCGCCGTATCACAAATTTTGTAACTATTTCATGAAGTTCACCAGCTTGCTCTACAGCTGCAGCGCGCCTAAACAAGTTTCACTTCAAAAAGATTCCGTAGACTCTTGCACCGTACTTTCGTACATCAAATTCGTTCTTATTCATTTCTTGATTAGATACACACTAAGAAAATAGTGGAGAACCTCGGTAGCTACACTGAAAAAAGTTCTTACCAGAAAATTTAAATACGCTCCTTATTCAACGCAGTTTTAATACAAGAGCTTGACACAAGCTATGGAGTAAATTACCGATTTCTAAGTTTCCTAGCAAACGATGAACACATTGAAAAACTGGCATATTTCAGAAAAAATTAAATATAAATTATTCCAAGAATATCGAATATTTTATGCCGTTTCCAAAATTATTATTTTCTATTATACTTTAGTGGTGTTGTACAACTCCGTATAAGTATTCTAAGAGGTTGGCAAATAAATTTACCTTTCTTTTAATAAATCCGTGGTTTCCGGAATTCCTCCCAAAAATACTGAAAAGCATTCCTTATCAATGTACTTGGGCAATAGCTCGTACAAAAGTTGAGACGTATGCTGCGACAGGTCGGACGGTTTGATTATGCAACAATTCCCAGCGGAAATTGCACCTTAAAAGAGAAAATGGTTACGTAATAATTGCTTATCGCCCATATCCACCAAACAAATTACCTAACATAGGGCTCAATGTTAAATTTAATGGATAATTCCAAGCTCCCATTACCAGAACAACTCCTAATGGATCAGAGTATATCCTAACCCTGTCAAAAAAGTTTATCAAGGTCTTGTCCGGCTGTTCCGGTTTCATCCATTCCTTGAGATGGCCCAGAATATGATCCACTTCCGAGATCAAAAAATCGATTTCCAGAATGTAGGATTCTTGCTCTGGCTTCCTACAAAGATAAATTTGTAAGATACATGAAATTTTTTCAGTCTATAGAAAACCGCGTCATATACTACTCTAAAAAATTATCTCTTAATATGTTTAATTAATTTTCTTAGTTAAGCAAATGATCGAACAAGATTCTAGGCATAAGATAGTCGTCATTTAGGACTAAAAAAAAACGCAGTTCTAATTTAAAACAAAAAATTTGGCACCGTAGGGCGAATAACTAGGTCTTTGGGGAACTGTTTTCAAACTTTGGTGGCACCCCGGTAGCTACACTGAAATAAGTTCTTACGAGAAAATTTAAATACGCTCCTTATTCGAATTAGTTTCAATACACGAGTTTGGCACAAGCTGTGGAGTAAATTACCGATTTTTAAGTTTCTTAGCAAACGATAAGCACATTGAAAAATTGACATATTCCAGAAAAGATTCAATATGCTTAGGTATTTCTGTTCCTATTTGATCGAAGTTTGGTTCTTGTAAAATTGGTAATTTTTATATATAAATTTTCTCAGTGTAGTTATTATTTGCCACGGAACTAAATAACGACTAAATGTCGTATGACATAGTTAATGTTTCAAGTTTAATTATAGCTAAAGCGAAATTTTTGCTGTATATGCATAGCATAAAGGACCCTAAAATTGTAAGCAATTCAATACGTTAAAACAAAACGAAAAATATGTTAAAATAAAATAAAATAAATTCTTCTTTTAAAATAATCTAATAGAGAAAAATTTATTTTTTCTCAATATTGTTATCGTTTGCGACATATATTATAAGGAGGCATGAAATTATAAGCAAATCAATACGTTAAAATAAAATGAAAAAATTTGAAAATAAAATAAATTATTTTCTTATTTTAAAATTCGATCGATTAAAGAGATAAATTAATTTGTAATTTTTCGGAATTAATTTTTCTCAGTACAGTTATTGTTTTCCATGGAAGTTTAAGGTTTTAGTTACTTACTATTCTAGGACATAGTTAAAGTTTCGAGTTTAATCATAGCTAAAAAGCAATTTCTGTTAAATAAATATAACATAAAGGGGCTTAAGACGATAAACAACTCAATACGTTAAAATACAATGAGAAAATATAAAAATAAAAATAAGTAAATTATTATTTTAAAATTCGAACGAATAAAGAGATAAACTTATTTAAAATTTTTCTGAAATATTTTTCTCAGTATAGTTATTGTTCGTGACGGCATGGCATCGGCACTTCAAACTCATAGCTACTAACTGTAACTAAAGTGTAATCATAAGTAAAAAGCAATTTTTGATGCATGGAAATAACATAAAGAGGCCTTAAACTATAAACAATTTAATAATCTAAAATGTAAGGAAAAAATATAAAATAAATAAATTAAATCTTTATTTTCAAATTTGATAAATTTATTTGAAATTTATTGAAAATTAATTTTTCTCGGTGTGGTTATTTTTTGCCACGGCACTTAGTTAGTAATTATAAGTCGTATCTGGTGACTGTCCTTTGACGTAGCGTAGTTAAAGTTTCAAGTTTAATGATAGATAAAAGCAATTTTTGATGCATAAGTATAACATAAAGGGGCCTAAAACTTTAAACAACTCAATACGTTAAAATGCAATAAAAAGGTATACAAATAAAATAAAATAAATTATTTCAAAATACGGGCGAATAAAGAGATAAATATAGTTAAAATTTTGCGAAATAGAATTTTTTCAGTGTGGTTAATGTTTGCCACAACGGACGCTTTAAACTCATAACTGCTAACTGTCCTACGACGAAGTTGTAGTTTCAAGTTTAACCAGAGATAAAAAGCAATTTTTGAAGCATAAGTATAAAGAGATACGTTAAAATACAATGAAAAGATATAAAAGTAAAATAATGTAAATTCGAATAACGATTTTATAAAGACCTTAGATAGGAGCAAATGAATGTGAAATTCGATCTAAGGAGATCATACATTTAATGTAGATACTATTTGTCAGAGACCTTTATAATGTTTTTTATTTCATCTAAATTCAATGAAGCAATTAGAGAAATGTATAGGATGTTCGGTTATATTTTGAACGGGGTTTACACGCTTTATTTTTAGAGATATAGAAAAATGGTAAATACAAGAGTTTTAGGATTTTGTCTGAGCCGTGACGATTCGTCATCCTTGAATAGACAGGGTGTGCCATGTAGCAGGGGTAAATATCAGCTTTGTTATTTTAAATGGAACATCCTCTATATTATTGCATATTCGGATTTTGCGGAGAATTCTAGACATATTTCATAAATAATGTCCTATACCTATCTCGAACTATTTTTGAAATATTGACAGTTGAAAATCGACCATTTACCAAGTTTGACAGCCTGTGTAATCTAAACGGCTAAAGATAGAGCATAGAGCCAAATGCTTGCACTTTCTTGTCTTGGTTTTTCATAAGCTATCGTTTGACACTAACTTTAGATTTAAAAAGAGGTTAAATTTAACCGAAATTTCTTAACCTCTGGTTAAATAAAAAAATAGTGTCAAACTTGGTAAATGGTCTATTTTCAACTGTCAATATTTCAAAAACAGTTGGAGATAGGTATAGGACATTATTCATGAAATATGTCTGGAATTCTCCGCAAAATCCAAATATGCAATTAATATACAGGGGTTCCATTTAAGATAACGAAGTTGATATTTACTACTGCTACATGGCACACCCTGTATACCGAGCTGTCACCATCAGTGAGATTTAAATCATTTTTGCGACTTAAATACATTTTTTGATTTAAATACTTTGGGTTTAAATATTTTTTCTGAAAGTGATTTTTAATTTATGATTTAAATCATTCTGAAAAGTATCTTTGATTTTTGATTTAAAAATAGTATTTAAATCTTTCTAAAAGGATTTAAATCAGTAAAAAGATTTAAATCTTCAAACAAATTTAATTCCTTAAACAGATTTAGATTTAAATCATTAAAAATATTTAAATCATTAAAAAGAGTTTAGCTATAATAAAATACAGCAATAAATACATCACAAGTGTTTTAGTTCTATGTTTATTTTGTATTTTGAAACGAAATTTGTTTAATCGGTGTTACTTAATTTGCTTTTTTAACTATATATTGGCTATATGGGAAACTTTTGTATTATTGATTTTATATTAAATATATATTCCCGATAATTTCGATGAAAGTTTCTGCGTCATAAACAAACCCATTACGAAGTAACCACTCTGATATAAGCAAACAAAATACCATAGAAAACCTAGCTAAAAAGTAAAATAGATTTTTCCGCCAGAAAAATATTTCTAGGTAAAATTCAAATCAAAAATAAATAAAGATAATTGAAATAATAAGATTTTGTCAAGTTTTAAGTTGATTTTATCAAAAAGTAATTGTCCAAAAAAAAATTAAAGCTTGTTTTATAATTGAATTTTTGAGACATGGTCAAATATTTAAAAGCTGCTATCATGCACATAATGAGCTATTTAGTATGTTTGATGTTGTTAGTGTGTTCATTTTAATTAATGTAATCGGCTAACATAATAAGAAGTGCAAAGTTACAAATTATGTGAATGCTAACGGCTTTTAAACATTTGACAATTGTCAAAAATTCAAAAAGGTTTAAATACCATTTTAATTTGGTTTTTGTATGTTATTTTGACGTACCTATTTAACATTTTATTGTTTTTTAAAATTTAGATTGGGTGACGTCACAATTTTGTTTTTTTTTTCACTCAATTTATATAAATACCATTTTGATTTCGCTCTAAGGGGTTTTTAATGGTACATAACCAACGACGCCAGTTCGTTGTACATAACCAACCAAATGATTTAAATCGTTTTTACATTCAAGATCATTTCAGGAAGTATTTAAATCTTTTCAAAAGATTAAAATTTTAAAAAATATTTAAATCTTTTGAAAAGATTTAAATATTTCCTAAAATGATTTAAAATGTAAAAAAGATTTGAATATGAAAATATTTATTATTTAAATCTTTCTTTATATTAACAAAACGATCTTTAATTTAAATCGTTTGTCCAAATGAAAAGTATCTTTGATTTAAATCATTTTTTAAATGATCTTAGACAGCTCTGCCTGTATATTCAAGGATGACGAATCGTGGCGGTTGAGACAAAACCCTAAAACTTTTGCATTTACCATTTTTCGACATCTTTAAAAATAAAGCTTGTAGACTCTGTTCAAAATATAACCGAACCCACTGTACTTAAAACTTTTCGGAAAATAGCGGTTTCTTAAAGATGCTAGCGGTCCTCTCAACGTCCGGTTAGTAGATCTCATGCGCCAAATTCTTGTTCTAAAATTCGACCAAATAAGAAGAAAAATGTATATAATAGTTTTAAAATTTGTTGTCAGCTGCCATTGTCGTGTTAATACAATAATTCGGAACATGGAAAATGGATAAGAGCCATAATATACCAATGTGTCGTTTTATATTTTGCATGTATTTAGAGAGGTTTTCAAATGAATCCATGACAGATGGCTCATTTATTTCTTGATTTTCAGTAGTCCTTAAAAATGAAAAAATACAAAATAATCTAGTCACATGGCAACACTGCATGGGCAAAATTAATTTTCACTAATATTGCAACTTGAAACTGTAGGTTTTTTTAAATATGCTACAAAAAAAATGCTAAATTTTATCTTCTAATTATATCGCGAAAATCAAATAAGCATCGTAATTGCCAAATTTTGAAATATATTTTAATTTTCAAACAAAAAACCTTGTATATTATAACATTTTTATCATACGGAAAATTCTATACTTATTTTGTGTAGGTATAATGTCCTATGTCTATCTATAACTGTTTTTGAAATGTTCACAGTTGAACACCTGTAATTATTACCACTCCAAGTATGGCGCAAAATATAAAAAAAACTGTACAAACAACATAAAATCATTTTCTCATACCTCAAGTCAGCATACAGGGCGTTACACAAGGCAGGTCCGTTATCTTCCAAAAACTTCTTGACATTTTTTAGCTGCTGCACTCTGAATTCGTAGGGCTTCGTTTTGCCACTGTTGAAGGCCCTCCTAGCTAAGGATACTATTTGGGGGGCCGTGTGTTTTTCGGGTGTACCAGACATTTCCATGTCGATGACTGACACGTGGTACGAGCCGTTCTGGGAATTTTGCACCCTGAAAAAATCGTCAAAAAGTTTTCTTTTGGTCCTACTACGTGTATAAATAATATTTGCTTTCATGCCTACAATGTGGCGCTTCTCCTGAAGAGGGTGGCAAAATGGTTTTCCTACTTAGAGTGGAAATATTGTCCTTTTTTATCCGATTGCCTTCGTCTGCCTCTATGTTTATGAAAAATAACCCTTAAAATTATTACACTTTGACAGGTATAACGTATATCCTATTTCATTAAGTAGAGCGTAACAGTACAGAAACGGCTAACGGTAGCCCAAATGTTAACAATGTTGCAGGATTACCTATGCCATTACGTTCCAGTGAATTGCTGTCAACTGCTGTGGTAGTGCAGTGGTCATATTCCCTGCCTGTGATACGGTGGTCCGGGTTCGAATCCCGTCGGTGTTTTTTTTATATTTTTGAGGTTATGTGTATAAAAATGTTTTTCTTCATTTGGGGCCTGCCTAGGGTTAGTTTTTGTTGGTTGCGCCCCCGTAACGAACGAAGCGAGCGGAGGGTTATGCCTGCAACCACCATTATTTACACATATTTATTTAATTCGACAAAGCAAATTGCCAACACAGTTAACATTTGAGCTTCAACTAGTGGTTCCTCGTAGCAGTAGGGTTGAGGTTATACCTATATCTTACTCCGCTCCGATCAAATGGAAGGACGTTGGTGCCAAAGAGTCACCATAAACAAAATTGATTATCTCATTAACTAAAAGCACTAATGATACATTCTGATCGGGTATCAAAAACAGTTTTTATTCTTTCAATTTATTTGTAAAAATCGTATATATAATAATGTTTAAAAATAACCTAAGCCGACTGGCAAAAAAATTCATGAATAATATTCAATATTTGCATCTTACAACAAAAGCAAATTTTTATCGGATTTGAACTTTGGTCCTTGCCAATATCAAAGATCCGACTATGTGACGCGCCAGCTACAATTGCGGGGTTGCCGGTTTGTGACACATTGCCTTATTGTTCCAGTAAAAGAAGGTCTTACATTTGCAGCGTGTTCTATTTAAAAAATAATGTCAATCTTATTTCATTGCTTTGCGATTTTCCCTTGTTTATTTGCGGGTACAAAAGATAATTCGTCAAAAATACTTCAACTTTATAATAAACCCTGTAGCAATACAGATGAAAACCCTGTACCTACATCCCAGTCAAAATTCAGACTATTTAATAAAGTGAATAATAAAAAGAATTTCTTACACGCTATACATTTAGGTACTAAATGGCCATTAAATTTTTTCCTGAGATTGGCACACCTAAAATACGCTTTATATTACAGTGCAAATTAACAAACTTCATCTGATCAATCGCGTTTGCAATTGTTTAACCGATTTTTGCAAAAATTCTGAGCAAACCTATCATAGGACATTTAAAACTTTTTTTTCTTAAGAATCTAATAAGACTTCACCCTGTGTCCAAGACACATTTCAATTTCACGACAATTATATCGATCTAGGATTATAATGAATTATTGAAAAGTTATCAAATTATAGGTGATATCCTTTATATGAGCCTTAGAATCAGGCTTAATTATAGAACATTTTTAGTAAATATCAGTGAATATATATTAACCTATTTTTTGCCAACAAACGTGTGCTTCTCAAATTGCCCTATCTTCTTAATAATTCACCGATTTTCTACCTTACTTCTCGAGTTGAATATGCTACCAGGGGAATATTAAATTGAATGATATATAAATAAAATTAAAACCCTTAACCTTTGTGGACATAAATGAGAGGTTTCATTTTAACTTTTATAAACCTAAACAATGACTAGAAGTCTATAACAAAGAAAATTAAAAATGTTGATTCAATTTCTCTTGGAAATCCTGAAGGTCCATAAAGTTAGCCCAAAAACTATGACTTTTATCTTCGGAGAGACCGGATTTATTAATATTTGCTTCAAATAGTTTCGTTAGTATTATTTTTAGTTTTTAAGATATATGAATGGTTTTCTGAAGTGAATACTTCTTTGGTTTCATGAGAGACATTTTTTAAGGCCGCGTCACGACATGTTTTTAAAATTTTCGTTTAAAATTTTCGTCCAACGTTACGAAAAATTCGTAGATATCGTGTATGATCAACTTAAAGTGTACTGCATCCACGCATTGAAATAAATAGCAAAATATA